>DWAJ01001934.1:0-19708 GCA_018238005.1 Eurema mandarina | reverse complement strand
AGTTGATAACAAACTGACGCCAATATTAATAATTCCTGTTTTATAACCAGACCCGACCACCAATCAGGCTTGTTCAACGAGTTAGAAATTAAGTCTTATAACCGCCTGACTAATAGACTCGAATCTGTGTCCCTTCGATTAGATAGGTCCTTATTGATGTGTAATCGATAGGCCTTTACGAATCAACTCGTAGGGTTAATGCGGCTTTAGGACTTAGTTGAAGTGAGGTGAAGCGGAAATGTTGAGACAAAGTTATGATAGGAAGGCCCATGGCCCTTAGAATTTGCGGCTTTTGACTGACTATGTATAGGTATATAGGGCTGAACCTGTAAAGTTTATTAAACTAAGAAAAAGTGATAAAGAAATTTTTTTTTTTATAACTACTGACCGCTCGGTCTTAATCGGAGTAATTCCCGTGGTAATGTTGTATCTATTAAAAATAACCACATCAAAATTTGTTGTGTACTCGTAGTTTTAAAGATACATACAAAAGGACAGACAGACAGCGAAAAGCGATTTAAATTTATACTATGTATGGATGTTGCCATGAAAACTAATAGAACTACTACTATTAACTAAATATTATATATTATATAGTTTATCTATAACGTCTAAGTCCCATTTACAGATTAAACTGAACTGTTTTTCTGCGCATTTCAGATCTCGGTATCCAAGTTTAACATACGTAACTGGAGTTGTTGGAGCAAGTTCCTAAACACTAAGTCTGTACACGTATTGCTCTCACGAAGTCACAGATGTCTTTAAAGAAGTTAACTTTTGAGATTCATTACGAGTTCAGTCCTTAGCTGAAGTGCAGTTAACTTGATTTGAAATGTAAAGCAAAGTGTAGCTGACTAAAGACCTCGTAATAAATTATTGTTTGATATAACACACATGTACATTACATGGGCGGCTAAATCCACGCCGTTAAGCAAAGCGTCATTTACCCTTTAAATAGGTCGCATTTTGCGCCAGCTTTTGATTAACATTAATCTCGGCTAAGCACATCAATATATTAACATCAATGAAAAATGAACGTGTTTCAGCTTCCTTTAGACTGCGTTGTAAATGCCCTGATTTAGGCCTATTTTTGGAGGAAAATGCGCCGAGAATTTTGTTTTCATAACTCATTCGGATTTGTTATTTAGGGCAAGTAATCAGACATCTTCAAAACAAGTCTACTCTACTTTCAATCTACACTTTTCACCGATTACAGGAACATTAACATTTTCCTATCGTAGTTTTTTACTATATTAAGACATCAATCTTCTAAGAAATAGTAAAGCCATTTGGCCGAAATCCAAGTAAAAACAATAAAGAGAGAAAATAAGGGGAACTTTGTGAATTCGTTTGTAGATGGCCTCTCACAACTTCCCTTATATATTATGATGTATGATCATCGACTATGTTCATACGAGATTTCGGCATTGAGAGCATCTCGAAGACATCTAAAAGAAGATCAGTGTCAAGCTAAACTATAATAATTGATGTGAGTTTTGCTGTTTCAACTAAATTTGGAGATTTAAGAGCTTCATACTTTCAACCATTAGGGGGAAAACGACGTTAGATATACCTATACCTAAGTCTGTATTCGAGGAAATTAAAATCTTTATTTTATTTAATACTAGCTGACCCGGCGAACTTTGTATCGCCCTATAATCATGAAATATCAAAAAAGTGAAATGCTAATATTTTCATACATAAGAACCTTCTCCTAATAATAACAAATACAACAAAAAAAAATCAGCCAAATCGGTCAAGCCGTTTTCATGTTATGACGTGACAACGGAAAACGGGTTTCATTTTTATATATATAGTTTAGGTTTCTACTTATAGGAATATTAATTTATTTCTCCATAATACATTATTATGCAATTAAAATTATGAATGTAAAAAAAAATTAAATCTTGCGAGAATTAATTCTGTAAAAATACACTTGCAACAATCCTCGTGGCTTACGGAGGCTTTTTAATTAATTGTAGCATGATTGCTAGAATTCTTCAATATTTAAGTTTAATTACAGCTTTACCCTTTTATTTATTATAGTTGCTTATATTTTGTTTCCTTTTATCAATTCATTTTTTTGGCTATGATTTATTAAAGATCTTTAGGAAGTTTTAGTAAATATAACGTTTATTGTATTATATTATTATATTATATATTATATTTAAGCTATAGGCCGCAGTTTTAAATTAAGTATCGGATGATCTGTCGAGATATGTTACTGTAAAATATATACCATATATCCAGAATACTTTCAAAATACTATTTTGTACTAAATGAATTGAAAATTTGGAAAAGGGTACCATTTAGCGTTACATTATAATCTACACCTAATACCCGAAACAAATCTATGTTTTAAACAAGTACCTATATCAGTGAGATTATATTAAATACCTACGTCGATATGCTTTTTCTTCAATATTGTTCAGTTCATTTATTTATTTATTTAGAGATACCAACAGATTTACATACAGACATTCAAACATTTCAAAAATTTTCAAAAAAAAAAATTATTTAATAATATCTCGTATTCAAGTCAACAAAATAAGTGCAACAAAGTCACAAATAATAATGGTGAGTAGTCCGTCTGTCCTAGTCCGCTTCATAGTATTTTATTTCAATTATAAGCTTTTCAAATAGAAATCAGAGCGGAATCGTAAATGATAACGTCTGTGACACAAAAATAAATGCCACCAACTAATTGTTCGGAGACTAAGGGACTGCGGCCACTGCTGGTGCGGCAAATTGTATTAGGCTCGCAGCACTCGTCTTGAAATTAAAGCAAAACATGCCCAGACGAGGAAACTTCATCTCTATTTTCAAGTAATTGAGTTCAATTTAGAATAAGCAGTCGGCGAGTGAGATGCTCTTGCGCTATTCGTTAAGAATTTTATATAATTGGCTAGATGTGACCCGTGGTTTTTACTTACTAATAATTAATTGATTTACGGGAAATAGTTTAATTGATGATACGAGATACTTAATTGTATCGAATTTGTTTTTATGAAAACTTCAATTTAATTCAAAATAAATTATAATCATGTTTGGCCCCTTGGACTTCAACAAAATTTTTACAACATTGACATGTTTATCAAGTCTCAACGGTCTATTTAATTATATTAAAAAGATCAGTCTACCAGGCTTCGCATGCATATATTTTAAATTTTATTTTATTTTTACATTTTCCGTACCTGTCAGGTTGCCTGGCAGAGATTGCTATGTAGCTATAAGGTCACCTTTTGTGCATTGCTATCTATGTTTTCTTTTTATCTGTATACTGTTATATTTTTTATGTACAGTATTTTAAATAAATAAAAAAATATACATGATGCTTATATAACCTTTCTATTGTTTCACTAGATCTACTAAAACACCTGAAACAAAATCGATTGCTTTTAAAGATCCAAGGATTCAAATACAAACGGCAGAAAGCGACTTTGTTTAATACTGTGTAGTGATCAAATTATTATTATAGGCCTGTTGGAACCGTTAAAATTGCTATGAATATTAAAACGAATCGTTGCATTTATGTTGTAAAAGTGGTTTGCGTATTGATAATTTTGTCGCGTTTTGCCGAAATTATATAATTTATTTTAAAGGTAGGTCAAAGCATTTAAGTAATTGAAATTCAATGAATTTTAATGTTTTAAAATTGTGTAAATTAATTGACGACCGCTTGGCGCAGTGGTAGCACAACTGCTTTCTGCGCGAAGGGTCGTGGGTTCGATCCCCACACTGGAATGCACACTGCATATTTGTAATTTACATTTGTATTTTTCTGGGGTCTGGGTGTTGCTATGTATTGTATGTATTTACAAAAGAAAAGTATGTATATGTAATTTATTTCGTTATCTTGTTGCCATAACACAAGCTTCTGCTTAGCTTGGAAGTAGATGGCGCTGTGTATAAATGTCCTGAAAATATTTATTTATTTAATTTATGAGTAAGCTGCTTGGTTCAACGGTGCCGGTTTGTATCGGGATGATTTAACCCTTACAGAAAACCTATTAATTATATTTCATTCGAGATGTCAATATGTTATTTGCATTTGTAACATTTTTTATCTCATCCCATATTTATTTCGGTTCTTTATGTTTAATTATAAATAAATAAAAAAACAAGCCCGCACCGACCTTCGCAGTCGGTAAATGACCTCAATAGCGGGTATCTGAAAATGTGGAGTGCAATACTTGTAGTCGAAACTTTATTGAGATCTATTACGCGCACTCGTAGGCTTTCATGCGAAGTATTAAATTTTCGAAGCTTTACCTTTTTTTAATTTAAATTAAATTTGTTCATATTGTACATTCACAGAGTTTATATTCACATAGCAAAATAGTACGGTTCCTTTTAGTCAATACTTGTATTAAGATCAATAAACAGTTCTCTATTCGTTGTTAAGACTACGTTAGCTATTTTAATTGCTGTCAACTAAAAAACCTTTACAATATTTGAAAGAAATCGTAAAATATTTTTATTAAAATAAATTATGTAACTGGCATATTAATTATTTTCTTTTAACATCTTTTTCCTATCATTCTTATTTCATTTAGCGTAACTAAACGTGAAAGCAAAAAAAATCGTTTATTCCGAATCAAAGGTACGAATCATTTGATTGAAGTTTAAAAAAGTGTAAACAAAAACAGTATTAAACCTTAGCGAAGAGTTGCTGGAGTGAATGTAATTCGTTACGAGTACATTCACGAATGAATGGGCATTCATTCGTTCATTAAATCTGGTTTCATATCCCAAGCGCCGGTTGATCAGTTTGCGAAAATACACCGTGAAATTTTTAGTGAAATGTATGCTTAATGACGTAGATAAACGATCAAACATATTGCAGAAAAATCTAGATCAATCGGGCTTTGCAACCCTAAAATAATATTATAACATACTAGCTATTGCCCGCGACTCCGTCCGCGTGGACTTTCATATAAACTTTGACGTCCCCCTTCCCCTCTTATAACCCTTTTTTCCAGTTAAAAAGTAGCCTGTTATATCTCAGGCCCTAGACCATTTGTGTACGAAATTTCATTACAATCGGTTCAGCGGTTTGGCCGTGAAAGCGTTAAATTATAAAAAGTTTCAACCCCTCGCGCAACCTTTTGGGGGTTGATTTAAAAAAAAAATATAGTAGCCTATGTCCTTCCCCAGGCTTTAGACTATATTTGTACCAAATATCGTTCTAATCGGTTCAGTAGTTTTAGCGTAATGGAAAGACGGACAGACAGAGTTACTTTCGCATTTATAATATTAAGTATGGAGTAATTCTTCTTTCTAGGAATATGATACGCTAGGTTGTTTCATACATATTTTATGAATTACAAGAAATACAAAGAAGTTGCTAAAGGAAACATCTCAATATCAATATATCAAGTACTATACATAATTGTTTGAGTTAGTTTTTAACATAATATATAACGTTTGAATATATAACGTTGTTGAAAATTTGAACGTTATAGTTTATACAAGTCTAACATTATTTATCCTAAAGGGTTTATATCGCTAGCTATGCAGCATTAAAATTTTGGATGAACGAATTTTCGTAAAGTAGAATGGTTTTAAATTTTATAACTAAAGTGGAAAAAGCTATGCTGGCGCAAGATAAAATTAAACTCGAATTTAACTTGAAGCTTTTGCATATGACATGTTTTAAAGTGAATACTAAGAGTTGAAACAATGATGTAAGCGGAAATTAAGTCTCAAAGATATTTCAGGGGTGAAATTTTTAATATCCTTTTATTCCAACGTTTCGAGTGGAGTCTTTTGTAGATTTAAAGAATGGATAATGGTAATTGTAATCTGACAACTGCACACAGTTTTAGCGTGGATATATTTGTTATTGGCTTCGAAGTGTGGTTGGAAATGTTATTTAAATAGACATCGTCGCTAGTTGTCGTCGTTTTACCCGAAATTCCAGCTATCTTATGAATTTCAGCATCCCTTACTTATTCACTTAACTATTTTAACATAACTCGTTCATAAAATAAACATACCTCGTTAAATCTGTTACTAAGCGATGAAACAAAACGGTAGTCAACATTTTTTTGAAGTATTTATTTTTAACCGTTTACCATTTTCAGTCACAGAAGCTCTGTCTCCTTCTATTTGACCGTATGTAACAAGTAATTCACACTTTTTTCTTGCACCCAAAATTTAATTTATTACTTTTTTACTATGTCAAGTCTTACACCTTAGAATTATAAAAGCCAACCCATTTTTTTTTGAAGGCAGAAGAAGAGAAGACCCAACTTCTTATAGTAAAATATTTCAGTTTCTAATGGTAAACAGTATCTTTTACAACTGTGAAGTCTTCGTTGTAATTTGTGTACTTAAATACAGCGAACACTACTTCAAATGTATGTCATTTGCATTGCTTATTAAACATCTTGCTAAACTTCTGACTCCAAACTTACTTCATATAAAATACTTGTTTGAGAACATGACATAGACAAGTTATTTGCATTCTTATATTTTAAGCTTGTTCAAGAAAAGTGAAGTCACTTCATTTGTAGATTGTAATCTTTAGAAGTTTTGTTTACAATATAATATGTGCCAAAAGGAGACTTTTACAAAACGTCAGCTAAGCAGTGAATAATCAGACAGCCTCAGCTTCATATACATTTTTATTAATGATAAATAAAGGGATAGGAAGGAAAAATAGGACAGTTAAAAATCTTGCAAGTTTTTAAAGCTTTACTTAAATCAGCAGTTGAATTGTTACTAGAATTAAGTTACCAATAGACTAACACGTACATTTAAGCAAAACTCTGCAACAACGAGAATAATATCCACTAAAATATAACTTCTACTAAAGACCTAACTGACTATTTTACGGCTATGAACTCTTAAACATATTTCAGGGTTTTAATTCCAAAATTTCCTATACAAAATTTGGTTAAAACAGTTAGTACACAATATTGATAATATAGTGCAGTCATTTAAGCTTATATTAGGTAAGAATCTCGGAATTCGAGATACCCAGCTGTAAGTAACACCCTAAAAGTTGTCTCAAAACCTGCATATGGTAGGGTGTACGCAAATATTAAATTTTAAGTTCAACGTAAATTTTCGGCGCTGGTGAACTACAAATCACCAGCGTGGCGACATTATCAAACATACTTAGACCTTCTATTACATTGTTTCCGATTTCTGTGCGTTTAACCGTTATCAAGATTGAGGGCGGAGAGCAGCTGCTCATCAAAATTTTCTATTAGCCAATAATAAATGACAGTCACAATAATAAGGAACACTATAGGATAGAATATTATTAAAAATTGTAAACGACAAAAATACCTTGTGTTAAGTATTCTTAATATTTCAAAGTTGAACATGCCACAAC
The DNA here is from genome assembly GCA_018238005.1 of Eurema mandarina. Taxonomy (NCBI): domain Eukaryota; kingdom Metazoa; phylum Arthropoda; class Insecta; order Lepidoptera; family Pieridae; genus Eurema; species Eurema mandarina. The sequence continues at coordinate 12,363 of DWAJ01001934.1, read as the reverse complement.
ATTAAATTAAGGGCGGCCTAGGCCTGAAGGGCGGTAACGTAATTATAGGCCACTGCTTTCGAAGAATCATGTTAAATTCGTTGGCTTTGCAACCTTATACAATATTTAAATATTTCCTATTAATGATCGGTTGCTTCTCTGACATTTGGCTGAAAATATGTTATCCATAGTTCCAGGGTACTGTTTGCTTTTATTGCTTTGCTATAAAAGAAAAGCTTTTTAAAATCGACGACGAATGAGTTGGGTAGGTTTTTATGTATTCATAATGTTTGTATAAATATTGTTCTTGTTACATTTTATATACCCAAAGCATAAGGAAAATTTCTACCTACATAAAGAACTAGATGAATTATGAACGTATACCTAAACCCAGAAGTCATCTTACAAATAGACGTGTTCATGATTCAGAACACAGCGTTCAAAAGAAGCCCCGAAAGAACACTGTTGTATCCAATTATACGTATCAAAACTTACATAACGATTGCATACATCCTCAGCCGAATGATAAATGGCATGGGTTTCTTGTCGAGACCAACATTGGCACCAAACTCAATAGCTTTCGACGTGGAACTTGGCCGGTATTGGTTAGCCAAGATTTAATAGATGGTCTGAAAATCCGGTCGCTTTAGGCTTTCCCTATTCTCCGGGAATCCTTATTGATTCCTCACTCGGATACCGAATATTGTAGCTTGGTAAGATTGATCTCGATATACATCGAAATTTCCTTTATTAATATAACGTTGAAGATGGAAGATAGCTTCCAGTAAGGGAACGTGTAATATGGAATAATTTACTACAAAGACCAGTTTAGTTTTGTTCAAAATAATATATTTGTATTACACAAGCAAGTCATTCTTATAGACTTACGTACTACGAGTACGTACACGTAAATCCTTTTACGTTTTTATATGTGAAAATCATTTATGTATTTTTTTTATAAAAAAACATCATGATATGGCTGTTTTAATGAACATAAGCTTTTAGCTATAATCTTAGTCAATAATAAAACGAAACAATAATAGTTAAGGCGCTTATACGAATGACCTTTGCGTGTCAGAATATCGAAGTACACAAAATTGCTTCTCCCAATCAATTAAATATCCACTATGGTAACCTTTTAGTGTATTACATGCTACATTAAAATTAGTGCCTACACTAAAACAGAAATGAAACTAAAAAAAATACACATCGTTTATTTGCGTTTTACAAGCGATTTTAAATTAGGCTGTTTTTTATGATTCTTACCTTTCAACCGGATAACCGATTTTAATTATTATTTGTATGAGAGCTCATGACTTGAATGTAATCTATTTTCTGTTTGTCTAAAGAATTAACGAGAAAACCAAAAAAAGCTCAAAATTTGCATTTGCTCCAGTTAAGGTCGGTTCCATTTTGTTTAATCTAGAAGAGAAAAAATAATCACTAAATAACACATTGTTGCTAGGTGTTCAACTTATTACAGCTGAGCCGACGATGATTCTTAAGCAGATAGGAAAAAATAAGGGCTAGGTGTAGGGTATAACGCTTAGGTCACGTCGAGACAGTCATGTCACGTCGACTAGTATTACTATAACGAGCAAGGTTGCAAATATTTAAATTTAGCTAAGTACACACTGGAAAATGTAGGAGTGCTTTTAAAATGTTTGATAAAAATATTAAAAGGCAACATTAAAAATATTTGGGCATGTTAGTATCAAGCGGAAACTGACGTGCGGTTATGTTCCAAGTAACGTCAGGGCAACTGCGGTTTTACAAAAGTGAAATTCATAATGCAAATGATGCGAAAACTGAAAATTGGTCAGAGCAAATAATTAGCCCACGAGCAAAATATGGCATGTTCGTCATACTTTCCTTTGTAATGGCAATCTGATTGGTAGATTAAAAGTTTAACACACAATTTTAATTTTTTATTTGTTGTGAAATAAAGGGTTTTTTTTTGAGAGGTATGTTTTTATCTTCTATTACTTGAAAACTATATTTATGAGATAGTAGATTTTCCTTCTCCCATAGGCCTTCGATAGATTATAATAGACGTAAATAAGGCTAAATCGACACGCCAAAAAACAGCGTCAAGTAATGGTATCTCGTCAGATATATTATTGCCCTCGTTCTGTAAGAGGTGACGGAGGCCCATGTTTCTCTTCTTATATATCTTAAGGTTAATAACGCATTTCCTAATTTTTTTCTTGGAGATTTTTTTTATAACATAGGGGGCGAACGAGCAGGCGAGCCACCTGATGGTAAGTGGTCATCGCGGCCCATGAACACTCGCAGAGCTTGACAACTCTGGAGTGGGTTGCCGATCTTTTTGATTATACACAGTCGGAGAAATCGCTTACCATCAGGAGAACATATATCAGTTGTATAATATCCACGTATTATATATCTCATTCATTTACAATAAAAATTTACCGATCGACTCTAGCAATCATATTTTGTTGAAACATTTTTAACCCATCTAGCATATTTATTTTTCGTTATAAAAATTAAATTCTCGAAAGCACTCTTTAGTGACTGCTGGCACGTAAAAACTTGATGTATAAAAATTCAGAGCATGTTTCAGAAAATGAGTGATCTCTGTTCATTTTAATTATCGTGCAATTTATTAAAATTTATACAATATAATATTTGCATTAATTTCACAGTAATTGTAACCGTATTTTAAATAACACAATTCAGTAAGATAAGTGTTCGATAATTGGAGTTTTAAAAGATAATTTCAGACTCACATACGGTTCCTTATATCAGCTTTTCAGTCAGTAAGATTCCTACTCGGATTACCCTCCTTTTTAGTTGTCCAAATTCTATGCATACTTATGACTACTTGTTTTTATAGCTTACTACTTTTATAGGAAAAAAGGACCTGTTTGCATTTGTTCGGCATTTAGATTAACAACTGTTTATGGGTGGAGGTGGTCGTTTAGCATCTGAGATGAGCCTCCTGCTCGATATCCTAATATCGCATCAAAATATTAATAAATTAAAATTAAAACTCCACTGCGTTCAGTCAGTTCAGTAAAAAAAAATGTTAGCATTTTTTTGTTAAGGGAAAATCTTCACAGGATACCTGTTCACGTCGGAGAAAGGACCATATGTCGGACTTGTACCGACTAAACTCCTAGTGTGTTCCATCCTACCGCAGCGAGGGTTAATCAGGACGCAGCCTACAAAGGATATTGTCAATTATAAAATTTAAAAAAAAAACGCATTACTTTTTATACAATATCTTTGTGCAATGTATAATTGGATACTCCTAAATCCAAGTGATTAGCATGGCGGACAATTTATATTTACTCTCAATCGTATGAATCTGAATCCAGAGAGCATTCACAAGCTGATTTATCGGACCGATTCAAAGATACATCAGACGCAGATAGAACGCTCCACTGATTTTATGGATCGATATGAACTATATTGTAATATAATTTGTTATACGTAATCTGTTTCTATCAAATTCATATAACAGCACGTCGTAATCCGTAAATCTTCGTATGCAGACCCATATTTTGCCAACATTGTCTTCTTTCTATATAAATTGATATAAAATAAACTCACGAAAGAGCAAACAAAAAATCTTGAAACTTATTCCGAAAAAATATTCTGAAGCCATAACAAATTGATTCATTCAAACAATATCAGTTCAATCGTTATACAATAGATACTATAACTTCTCTCTACGTCAAAGAACGTAGAGTTAAAACTTCGAAGGTTTATTGCTAGTGGAGTCGTGCCTTAACTTAGTAGAAGTAAACAGTGCAATAAGTTGCAAAATGCACTAAAGATTATAACTAAGAAAGTTAAGATTACTTTTTCTATACATATATTTCAAGTTGATTTATATATTCTGTTCCTACAGTCCTTCTTTTATCGCTCATATTCGTATGTTTTGTAATTTCAATTTAGTTCATTAATATAGAATATAGAAGTAAGTCCAATTTAATGTGGTAAACATTATCTTCAGATACAGGTCGACTTAAAATATATTCAAATAATTCCCCGAAGGCCACCAAACCCACTGGAATACTTAATAAAACATGATAATTTTCGTTAGAAACGCAAGTATCATGATAATATATTTTAAATTATTATTTACGTAACACCCTTAAAAAGTCACTCGAGCTGTCGATAGAAGTAAATTAAATATCAACAATTCTTTGAACGCCTTTAATGAAAACGGTAACAATTTAAAACAGAGCCGAGCACTTCATAAAGACTTCAGAACTGGCTAATTAAGAAAACTTGTAACGAAGGGCAAAAAATTGGAACTGTCGAAGTTGATGAATTAATTTATAAAAAATCCACTTTGTCATCGCGTTGCTTTTTAATAATTGTTTCCTAGAATATTAAAAGTTTAAGTGACGGGAACTCGCTTAAAGATAAGAATGAAAACCAAGTTAGATTAAAATTAATATATTTTTTTAGGTAGGTACGTTTTAAAATAGTAGGAGTATTAGGAGTATTACATACAATCGCAATCTGCGTATCCCACTGCTATTCTTGCTTGTGCAAGCGGTAAAGACTTAAGTTTATTTTGCATAAATACCGACTATCGAAAGGCAAAATTGCTTACCCACTAAATTAGGTATTTCAAATAAAACCCTCTTCGAGCAAACTTCGACTGCACAACGTAGTAATGCTGAATAAGCTGTTCACGACTCCCAAAAGATTCCGTACTGTAAAATATAAGAGCATTTACTTCATGCCCGGATGACATTAAAAACCGCTTAGTATTGCCAACGAAATATTGGCGATTGTTCGTCCTGGTCATGCTTAAGCGTAAAAATATAAACACATCGTAAATTTACGATACACTGTTAAGCTGCATTTCTATTGTTTCCCTGTAAAATATGATATGGATTCTGTGATATAGGATAGTCATAATTTCATTTTTTATCGAATAGAAATTCGGATGGTTTTTTGAGATCATAACTGAGTTGTGGACATCACAAAAAAAGTAATGGATTTTTATAAATGCTCTATGATTTTAAGCGGTTTTAGATAATATCACAATAGGTAATATAACATTATTTTATTAGAAAGACGAAAAAAGCTGCTAAGTACTATTACCATTCGCTATGATAGGTTTCAAAATAAACTACACTTTTAATTATATACATAAGATTAGTAACTTTGTATTCCTTAAATTTTGGAGTTTCAAGTCAAAACAACAAATAAAAATTTGTTTCTTCGTTATTCGTTAATTCCAAAGGATGTTCATTTTTCCCGTAAGAGTGATCTAATTATAATGTTTTTTTAATGAAAAGTAGCTTAAGTTTATTGCGTAATAAGTATCCCTACTTTCACGTTACCTATGTTATATTATATTTATATAAGTACCTACCTACTTACGCAATATCTAGAAAAAAATAGTTGCCGACTTACATGCAATCTTAATATTATATCGAAAGGATTGCCATAAGCAAATTTAATTTTAAATTTATTTTCACGTCGCAATTAAATATAACTACATCGATGGTCAAATGTATATTACCACTAAAACCACGATAAAGACAAGTTGATAAGCACATCACAATTTCCAATAAAAAATTAAATCATTTTAATTATGTTATATTCAGAAGCAGAGTGAAATAAATAAACCTCTTGGTTACACATAATTCTGAGAACACGTCAGGGTATACCATTTTAGTTTCTTGATTGTATCTTTCTTATTATGTAAGTAACTACTTTATTGAAATGCTTGAAAGCATTTAATGACACTGAAGTTGGCCCTTATATCTAAACTTTTTACTATATTTCCGATATCTTGAATAAAAATAATTATGATTTTTTTCTATGGTATTGATAACATGATATTTTGAATATAGTAATAGTCAATTTCCTTTAGCGGTGAACGAAACCTGCGCAGAAGTCAAAAATAAGGTATCGAGGTAGCGGTGCGGCGCGCGGGGCGCGTGATCGTCATGTGTGCGAGCGTTGATTGGTTATCCCAGTCGTGTTGTCTTTCTCGCATCCACGAGCGCGATTCTACCCATGCGCAGCTATTCTCGTCAATCGCTAAACATTTTTGACGATTATTATACAATGTAAGTTAGTTTTATACCAATTACACTACTCCCTGTGGATACCTACTTGGAAGAGAAAACTTTGATCACCATAAGAGTTTTCAAATGCAAATAATAATAAATTACATAATTAATTATGTGTAACCTTAGTTACTTATGTGTCCACAGTTTTGTTTAATAAATAACATGAAAGATAACAAATAACTTTAGCACAGATAAAAAATCCTCACGTAAGAAAAATTACTGCATAATAAAATCCATATTGCAAAATAATATTATAAGATGTAGCAAGTAAATCCATTTTATCAAAATCACTGCTTACAAGCATGCTAAGTACGAAACAGCATGACGCAATTTTTTTACTAATAACAAATAACGGAATTATGTTGAAAATATAAAATAAGTATATTATGTTCCTACTTACGATTTTAAATAACTCATATTTTTTGCTATCAATAACTATTAATAGCTCATTTAATTATTTTCTACGAACAAGGCGGCGTATACATGAAGCAGTACCTAAGATTAAATATGTAAACTTTTAATCTAATAATTTATGAAAAATAAAAAAATACATGCCAGTGACTGCTTTTTATCGAGAATCGTGAAAATAATGTAAAAGTTAATAATATTTTATTCTCTCTTTCTTCCTGGTGTTTTTATTTGCTTCATTTTAATGCTGTACGTTCACAGATAAATTGAGTTAATAAAAATTAGCATGTTATGTCTTTATAAATTATTATTATAAAAAAATGTGAGCTCAACGGGACGCCTGGCAGATGTAAAACATCTAAATTATTTTTGTACAAGTTACAATGAAGAACATAATATTACGACAGTAATTAGATATGGCACAATGAAGTGATAAAGCAAGATGTTAACTGAAGTATGTAACAAAAGTATTTGACGCAACGCGTCGCCACGGCAAGAGTCGCCACGCCAACGACCAGTTTTATACCTCGACTGTAGATGTTCTACATCAAAAATATAGAATCTCATGTCTTAGGGAGTACCGCACTACTACGAGTAGTTAGCAAGGTATGGAAACATTTCGCTGAGGAGTCTGCGGAGGTGCGCATGACACTTCGGGAACGGAACACAGTGGGGATTTGATCGTTAGAAGTCACTTGGTCAGATGGTCTTTTCCCCGAGGTCCATAGAACCTACCTATAATAATCGTCAAAAAAGTTTAGCGATTGTAAACAAAAAAAATAGTAGCCTATGTCCTTCCTCAGGTTCTAGACCATCTGTGTACCTAATTTCGGTTTATCGTGATGGAAAGACAGACAGACAGAGTTACTTTCGCACTTATATATTAGTATGGATTTTTCAAGCTTATTTCCTCTATTAAAGCGTACAAGCTTTATGTGCGGCTGTACCTAATATTATTTCAGATAATTTTGAATACAATTTTATTGTAATTTAATTCAGTATTAAGTAAGATATTTTGTAAAATTTCATGTATCGATATATTTTAGTAATCAAGGATGTTATACTTAAAAACATATTGTTTTACTATTTAATAGCTTTTCTCTAGGATATAGTTATTTTGTAGATCTGTGAAAATAGAAGTGTCTCCACTTCAGCTATAGAGAAGCAAAATATGCTCTACTGTATTAAATTTCAATAACATTCGTAGAATTAAAAATTTACATTGTATTGTTGCTTTATTTCTAGCCTTGCAGGTACCTAATTACAACCAATGTTTGTAGGTTATTACTATAACGACGAAACAATACAAATCCTAATAAAATATTAATGAACGCAGGTTTTATAATATAAAAGAATTTAAGATTGATCATTATGCTTACATTTCTAGATCACGTTAGGTGTGTCTTTTGAAATGTAAATCAGTATAAAGCTCAATTTTAGAATCTCAAATTAAAAAAAAAAAGTTGGCAATGTATACTCCCTTGTCGGTTATTCAAACATAATTACAAAAACATGGTACCGCATTACTTTTATTTTTTAAATATTCCGAAATCGCGATAAAATTAAGTTTTCATATAATATAAAATACCAACAGACTTATAAATGCTAGCTAGCTTACTTATCGTGATTATTCTCTCACGTTCAGAGCACTATGGTAAAACATTTCAATAAGGATATACCAAAAATGCATAATTTGGGACAAAATACAATATGTGAGGGACCTTTACTCCTGGTTCTAAAGATGTCCCGAATGGCTGGGATGGCACCGTTAACTTTTGAACCTGACGGTATAAAGTTTTCCAAACCATACTTTATATATAGCCTAGCGGTTATAGCAGTTTTACGTAAGTATAAAATTATCAATTAAATTATCCTATAGCATTACTTTTGATTTTTTTTTTATTCCATCGACATCATGTATTCGATTTGCCTTAAATATCCAACCATAATTTTTTTTAACTTTATCGAAAATTATGTTAAAAATAAATATATTTTCAGATATCTTAATTCTGACGGGATTTTCATTGGACTTAGAGAAGCCGGAACAGTCGTTCCTAACCTCTTCGCTGACGGCATCTATTTGCTGGGTATCTAACCTCGCCGTGTTGATCGTTGTCGGCGTGGTCGGTTGCTGCAGCGCACCTACGCGCTGTTATTGTATGATCGATGTTCTCAACCGAATCCATCAGGTGATTATTCTGATATCTCAAATACTGTACGAAGTTAACCTATTAAATCAAAGTCAAGTCAAAGTAAAACATATCTTTACTCAACTAGGATATATATAACACATTTGGATCGTCATTGTGTTACAAAACATTTTTCAGATCAGAATACGTTTGGGCAAAAATAAAGAATATTCTTCTGAAAAACTACTCTATACTTTAATATTCGCAAGAGTTGCAGCTGTAGTACTTCTATCATCACTTGATGTGTTTTTTGCTATAGAGCCTATTGATACGGACAAGGAAGGTAAAAATCTACTACTTACTACAAGGTGTGAAAGACTTAAGTCCGAAAACTGAAATCTTAGATGATATCACCCATGAGCACAGCATAGTTCATATGATTTGATCCTCAGGCGCAATTTTGAAAGTTTTATTAGAATTTTTTTAAATTTTTCCGTATTCCCCGATCAGCAATAGGGCCGATTCCGATCCGATCTGGCCGGCCTACCGATCGGCGAGTTTTTAAAAATACATTGCTGTATTTTGTTATTTTTACTCTTTACAGTTTTTTATGAGATCGATTAAAAAAATACTTCACTACAGTCTACAGTATAATAGGACTGATGCTGGTTCTGAAAAGTAAATAAAAAAAGTATAAGTTTAACTCCGAAAGTTGAACGAAACTCCCTTGTTATTTTGTATTATAATACCCAACTAAACAGGATCGAACGGCTCGCACAAGTTTCGTAATAAAGTATTTTAAATGCAGATTTTATATGTTATCTTACTACCTACATAACAAACATACAAAAACTCCTCAGGCTAATTATTGACGTGACACTGTTATATAGTACAAAAACATTACTCATGCGGCGTTACCTCGCTTTGCGGCGTTCCGTATAAGTATTGAAGTGCAAGCAAGAGAAAAGGCACAAACGGCAAAAAATGCATCCATTCCCTATTTTGTATTTTCCAATGACGTTGTCACGTTCGACTACCGTCACTAAGCTTTTTACTTTTACTTTACTTTACAGACAACCGAGCATTTTATGAGGTGTTTGTTTTTTTTCAGCATTACTTCCAATTGTTCTGTACTCTTTTTTCTACGTCGACTACTACTTGCAGTTTCTCCTAGAATTGCAATTTATGCTGCTGTTGCTTCCAGTGCGAAACGCATGGAAAGACCTTAACCAAAGCCTTTTAGATTTGTTTGAAACTTTAGGTGAATACTGTAATATAATATTCCTCCATAGTTTCGATCGATATTAAAGCAAATAATGCACGTAATTTTCTAACAAAACAGCTTTTTTTATTGTTGTTCTGTAAAATATCTTCTTATTAACGCGGTAATAAGCATATTTTATACGCGACCTTTATTTTTAGAAAAAACAAACATTGAAAGGAGAATTGTTGTCGACAATTTGATATGCCAAAAAAGCTCTACGGGCAGGCCTTGGAATTGGAATAGGGGCACATTGCTTCAAAATTATGGTGAGTAAATACTTATTTTGTATGCTTAGAAGATTAAACGTACTCCTAGTATGTTAAGGTCCCAAAATCTTTAATATTCCATTCCAGAGGAAGAAGAGAAATTCCAGCGAGAAGCAAGTTCAACTGTCCGCACTCTAATGTCGGAGTATGAGTCCATATGTGACGTGCTGCGGACTATTGACCGTGACCACGGCGCCGTGTTGCTAGCGCTGCTACAGTCGTTCTTCTTACATTCCATGGTCACGCCCTATAACATGGTCGCTCGACGTTAGTTAATATAGCGTCTCTTTAGTATTTTGCTAGTTAATATTTTACATTAGCTCAGACTACTGGCTGTGACCACAGCGCTGTATTGATAAGTTGCTACAGTTTTAAGCTCCGCAGTCACGCTCTTCATCAGAGCTCTGGCCTTAAATGTCTGAGAGGCTCTCCTCCAAAAATTATGATGAGACCGAAACCATGCTTACATCACTACCTTAAGCCTATTTCCATCCCCCCTTTTTTCTTTTTTCGTTCCAATAACATACACACGCACTCTCACAAACACACACACACACACACACACCCACACCACCCATGTCTTTGCATTAATTTAATATGTAATTAGTTTAATAATTTTAGCACAATACAATAATATATCTGCCAAATTAACGCTTCTGTTTTAAGCAGCTTAAAAAGTTTTGTCTGTTTAGAATTATTTTTTTATATTTCCCCAAAATTTATTATAGGTATTCTAATCTCTGTTAATGCCAAACCTTTATATAAAAGACTGCGGTAATATACTCCAATGTATACATGAAGGAAGCGGAACTGATCCCTTAACACAGATTATTTTAATAATCTAGCTAGGGATCAGTTGTGACATCTTTTGAAGATTTTGTCGCCATTATGTATATTATCATCTGAACCCTTGTTAACTTTTGGCAAAGAAAAAGTTTATTATTATTATTATTATTATTAAATCATTATTTAATTTAATAATTTAATTTAATTTCATACTGTTCTATATTTTAGACTTCGCTAGCAGCGTGAACTCGACATTACTTCATGCATTATTATTAGCAGCATGGTTCGCTCAGCACATGTGTAGTATCTGTCTCATCGTTGAGCCGTGCCAACTAATACAAGAAGAGGTGAAGCAAACTATATCTACATACATCATATTGAAAACTTATTTTGTTTTTGTGACACACTTTATCCTACCACAGCTACGTTAAGCCTTTTCTACTTCCATGTTACTCAATCGACTTACGGTATAGATAAATTTGTTCCTTACCATAGGTATATAGTATATACAGTGGTGGACAGCTAATTAGAAACACTACCAATTGTCCTCGACATAATGTAAAATACTTAATTCACCGCAGTCGTTTATATTATGAAATAAAAATCAAATATCACATAAATATATTCAGAGATTTGTCATTTATTAGAAGTACATAAAAAATTCACTACACAAGTGCCTTTTTAACATTATATTTCATAGTTTAAGTCAGTTTTAAGGTATTACCGCTACTGGACAACTAATTAGAAACAACAACAACAAAAAAGTAAAAAAACGGCATATGTTGTTGTGTATTAGTAATAAGTATTACTATTTACAAAATAGCTATCATACAGAGCGTACCAAATGATAAATTAATAATTAGGGCCTGTATTTTTTATATCAACATTGCAACGACGTCCCGAATTCATGGAAGACAGCCTCACTGTTAGAAGCGTCAGTGCTGTTTAATATGCGTCGTAATTTTTAATTTATTATTATTTTTTTTGTTTTTTTTTTCATATAGTTTAATACGGGGTTGAATTTTCGTTAGAATTTATCTCACTAAAATTAATAGATTTTTTACACTTTTTCTTTATCAACAATTCATTGTATGCTTTAATATAGTTTAGTATTGCCATTGATCGATTGTCATCTCGTGCAATCAATCATCAATCTGCAAGCGACATACCGTACTATACGATAGCTACGTTAATATGCTTTTTTTAACCGACTTCAAAAAAGGAGGAGGTTCTTATATTTCCATATTGCTCAATATTTCAGATTTTTTCCAAGTTAAACTGTAGTGTACGGTTTTGTAACTAAATAAGGTATTTTAGATGGAAAAGACCCGTGACCTAGTGGCTCAGCTGCTGCGGCGGGCTCGCGGCACGCTGGCGCGCGACTTGCGCGTCTTCTGCAAGTTGCTGGCGCTCAACCGACCCGTCGTGGCGCCCATGGGCATGTGCGTCGTGGGGCGACCTCT
>DWAJ01001933.1:0-19711 GCA_018238005.1 Eurema mandarina | reverse complement strand
AAAAAAATTATTAAGAAAAATAGTCTTTAACTTTGATTTCTTTTACATAGGAGGGCTTCACGTTCTCGGCAGCGAGTTGTCGGTTTAATAATGCTGTTTTATACTTCGTTTTGAAGGAATAAAGATTTGTATTATTTCTTAGTGGTGGAGGTAGATCGTTCCATATACTGGCTGCCAAGAACTTGAAACACCCTCTGTAACGGGCTGATTTATGCGAAGGTGTTCGGAGCATTCTCATTCGAGACATTCTTAACGTATCACAGTTTAGCCACGTCAGCTTTTCAAAAAGATATTGTGGCTTTTTATTGTAGATCACCTTATGGAGTGTACATGCAAAATGTAATTCTCGCCTAGCTTTCATGTTGAGAATTCCGCGTTTGTTTAAATAGGGAGTTATATAATCTCTTTTAGTGATCCCAAACGAGAATCGGACGCATGCATTTTGCACACGTTGTATTGCGCTTTCCATCTGATGGTTCAGTTTGGGTCCGTAAATTGCACTACAATAGTTAAAATGAGATAAGACGAGGGATTCTGTTAGAAGATGGCGGAGTTCACTATTGACATATGGTCTTATTTTGTAGAGGGTTTTAAGTTTAAAAAAAGCTGTTTTTATTTTATTATTTGTGTGTTGTATAAATTTTTGTTCTCCGTCCATGACCAGTCCTAGATTCCGTACCGATTTAACTTCTTTAATTGTGATATTGTTTATTTTTATTTTATCTTCGCAATTTAGAACGGATTTAATTTGTTTTTGTGTGCCAATTATTAGGAACTGTGATTTTAATGGATTAAGATTAAGACCGTTTTCTTTGGACCAAATATGTACATTATTTAAATCATTGTTAATCTTGAAAATGGCCTCTTTAACCTCTGTACCAGAAAATGAGAAATACATCTGCGTATCATCTGCGTATAGATGGTGTTTGCAGGTTTGAATACGTGATGGTAAATCCGCTGTGAAAATTGAGAAAAGTATCGGACTAAGCAGGGAGCCTTGAGGAACTCCACGCTGTACCGGCAGAGGAGAGGAATAATTCTTTTGCCCGTCAATCCCGTCGATAGCAACCATTTGATCCCTATTCGTAAGAAAGGACTCAAACCATTTGCATGTATCAACGGAAAATCCGTAATATTTTAATTTATTTATTAGGAGTTTCGGAAGTACGCAATCAAATGCGCTGGAATAATCCAGCAAAACCAGTATACTAGACATTCCAGCATCAGAGGCTTCCGTTAGGTCATCTGTGATATGTAGAAGGGCCGTTTCGGTACCATGATCTTTGCGAAATCCTGATTGGTATGTAGGTAATATAGAGCAGGTGTCTAAGTAGGATATAATCTGATTAAGTACTAATTTCTCTAAAACTTTAGATAGCACGGGCAAAATAGAAATAGGCCTTAAATCTTTTAATTCGGTTACAGGCGATTTCTTAGGGATGGGAGTTATAAGAGCACTCTTCCAAATGGTTGGAAATGTTTGTGAACTTATAGATTTATTGACAATACTGGTTATACAAGATAAAGTTGCATCAAGGGTTAAAGAAATCATGTCTATATTTAAAAAATCTCTACCTGAAGTTTTGGTTTTAATATTTTTGATTACTTTCCTGACTTCCTCTTCTGACACCTGATTTAATTCGAAATATTGATGCCTATCTTTATCATTGTTAATTTTTATTTCTTGTAAATCACAATCATTGACTGGAGGTAAATTTAAAAAATGTGAGTTAATTTTATCCGGATCACAGAGGTGTAAAGGAATTGATCTTTCACGGTTGTTATTTATCATAGTTGTATTCTTTATGTTTTTCCAGAGTAAGGCCGGTTTGTTAATATTATTATTTACAGAATAACTAAAGAAAGCCTTTTTTTCCCGCTCTGTAGTAGCTGTCACAAAGTTTCTAAGGTCACGATAATAACGTTTGGCGCTATTGGTTTTAGTAGAGTGTGCATTTTTAGCCGCTTCATCTCTTAATTGCATCATAAACCTAACCATATTTGTAATCCACGGCTTAGGATTGTCTTTAACTATTATTCTTTTAATCGGTGCATGAACGTTGAATAACGTGGTCATATAACAGTTGAAAGTTTCCACCATTTCGTTAACGTTGTCTAAGTGCTTTATATTGTGCCAGGGAAACGAGTGTAAGTCAGATTGAAAAGAATTAAAGTCAATGTCCTGTATAAATCTTTTGTATTTAAATGTTTTGGCTAATTTGGGCTTTTTAATGTTAAAAACTACTAGAACCATTGCATGATCGCTCAGATCATAATTATGAACAACCTCAACTCCTTGAGATTTCGATGGAGAATCCGTTAAAACTATATCAATCAAAGATTCAGTATTTTCAGAGACTCTAGTGGGTTCTTTCACTAGTTGATGTAAGTTATGTTGGTAACAAAAAGATTTTAACTCTTTAGTTAGGGGTGATTTCTCATTTAATAGGTTAATATTTAAATCTCCGAGTAAGCAGATATAAGTACATTGACCCATTAGGTTGACCGACTCACTAAGGGCGTCCAATGTGTCTCGAACACTAACGCTTTCAGGTCTGTAAGCCGTGCCGAGAGCCATCGTAGCGCCTGGCAGCTGTACTTCCAACCATAGTTCCTCTAAGCTGGCCTGTGAATGTCGTTTGATACGGGTATTCAAACCTTCCCTAATATAAAATCCCACTCCTCCACCTCTCCTTTTGCCAGAGCGGGCTCTGTGTACGAACCTATAGTTAGGTATAGTGGGTGCAAGAGCCTCTTCTCCTTCTCTGATCCATGTTTCATTAATACAGAGTATATCGGGTCGGTAATTAGAGACACTTACCAGTAACTCGTCCGTGCCTGTGTTCAGGGATCTGGCGTTCAATAACCCTAATTTCAAACGTTTTTTATTTACGTTGGTCATTATTTAAATATATATTTATAATAAGATTCAGTATAATTAGATAGGTGCGTGTGTGTGTGTGAGTATATGTATTGTATATGTTGTGTATCTGTGTAGATTGTATTGTATATATTTTGTGTTACTTTATTATATAGTAAGTTGAAATACTTTGTATAATTCATTATGTATGAACGAATGTCCAGTGTGGTATTAACTACGTAGAGTGTATTACGGTAACGTGTGTATTTATAAAAGTCTAATAAATAAAAAAAATTACAAGAATAGGAACTGTAACAAATATTTAAAACTAAAAACATATAAGAGAGATCAAATATTACTGTTTCCCAAAAACCTGTAGCAAGTCACTCTCCAGACACAGCCGATGACGTTCCGATCCTTGCTCTTTTCTTACATAAATCTTCCCGTCACGTGTCCAGATATATTTATATTTGAGTTCCCGGGAAAGTATGCGGGCTCGTTGAAAGATGTATCTGTTGTGTGATGAGAGACGCTCGTTGATGTAGAGGGGGCAGGTGGGGGCTGGCAGCTGCAGGCCGGCGGTGTCGAGCGCGCGACGCACGCGCGCGGCGCGCAGCATGGCGTCGCGCGGCTCGCGACGCGCCAGCCTCACACAAAGCTGCCGCGGCCGCGTCTTCTTCTCTTCCTCTGATCGCTGCGGTCCCACTCGTTCCACGCTAACGATGTCCCTTTCCTCAAGAGGCACGCCTATCTTTTTAGCTACCGCTAGCACTAGGTGTACTGGGTTCTCTGTGGGGGCTTCAGCACAGCCCGATATTGCAATATCATTGCAGAGAAACGACTGTTCTTGCTCTAATATCTTAGTATTTAGTTTTGTTATAGTGTCTTGTAATACTGAATTATTGGGAGACCCGTTTTCCAGTTCTTTGACACGGGATTCTAGCAGTTGTATGCGGGAATTCTGTTCTTTGATAGTATCCGTCAAGGAGGTAATCGCCTCTTTTATATCGGACATTTGTGTGGCAAACAAATCGCTCATGTGTTGCTTTAATTCGTGCAGCATGAAGTCACGGAATTTCTCCGGGGAAAATTCAGCATCGAATGAAGTACGGGTCGATGGCCGCGCTGGGACTTTTATGCGCTGTGTGATGTTTTGGTCTTGGTTCTCCTGTGTTTCACTTACAGCCATGAATGTGTTACGTAATGGGGTATTTAAGTTACCGTGTTTAGGTTGTTTGTTAAGGCACCCAGGACAGTTCCATTGGTCCTTGCGTTCCATGATGCTAAAGAATTTGTAAGTTATATTTGCGCAATCAAGATCGTACTTCTCCTTACATTTCATACATTTGAGAAACTCCCTTTTGGGGAGGATGTTTTGACATCCCGCACACTTCTGAGACGAATTCATTGTGCCCAGTTATACAATGGTAATATTCCACGAAAATAAATATATTATATCGTTCTTCACTTCTTGTTTATTTATATTATGATTTACACCATCTAGCGGCGAAAAGTAAGAACCTGCTTTAGGCTTCTAAAATTCTCTTGTTCTAATTTAGTTTCAGCGCCCTCTTATTATGATATACGGAATGAGTATGAAATTAACGATATATTTGAGTTTAAATTTGAAATAGATTTATCGGTTGAATGTATTTTATACTTTTTTTTAACGATCGTTATTTGCTTTTAAAAACAGTTTAAAATGCACTAATCACTGTATATTTTTATTATTAAGTATGATAATTGAGTTCACTGGGCTGTTTTATAATTCAAAACCATTTGTTTGTAAATTTAGGTGAAGTGTAATTAGCTGATGGTTTAGAGCTTTAAATAACACATATACTACTTTTTCATTACAAACTTTTCACGGTAACAGAAACTACGCATATAAAACCGCCAAGCGCTAGTAATTAATATTAGTTTGTCTAAAATGATTGCTAAATAAAGACAAATAATTCGGCTTAAGTCACCAAATAACGATTATTTCTTCTTTATACTTGAAGATAAATATGTAGGTACCCTCTTTTAGCGTCTCTTGCTAAACACATCTCTAATTGTAAACGCTAAAGTAAATACAAAATTGCTTCATATGCAATGTGCATCCTCGCTAACTAAAACCAGTATATAATAATGTCTAACATTTGAAGTAATTCATATGCTGTTTACACCTTCTAACTTATTAGGGTTGTCGATATTCAACTTCAATTACAATGAGTAAAATCACTTGAGACTTGAGATATTTTCAGCTGGGAGAAGACTAACAAAACTATAGCTAGGTAAATGTTATTATTTTAGATTATTGTTTTGAAATGATTAAATTTGTGGCGTTATTACTTTGTGTTTTATAAGGATTATGGAATTAAAGAAGCTTTAAGTATTCGTAACACATTCATATACATTATACATTTCTAAATATAAATCATAATCAAATCATCATAAAAAATAATAATTTTATATATTTTTAAATTTTTTAAATAGCTGACTCTTAACAATATATCAGTGACCTACTTAGTAAGATTAGACACATTCTACGAGAGGCTTAACTAGCTAATAGGCACTTTTATTCTTCTTGAGTTATCGAGATTAAAAGAATATATTTTGTCTATATTGCATAAAAATCCTTTCTTTCATGACCGTTCTAAGAAACGGTCATACCTCCCGGAAAGAAAATCAAGCTATATCCGACCTTATGTTTCACCAGGTTACTGAAGAAAAAGCAAGAATACTAGGACTCCAAGGTGGATTAGAGTCTTCCGCATTTAGTATGTTACCATTAATAGTAGTTTAATAGAAGTTGTATGTCTAACCCTATGGGGAAAGATCGTAATTTTAAAGTCGTTTGGTTTTTGCCCAGTGAGGTGTACCCGCGCGAGTGACGAAACGTTTTTAGTACTTATCAGTTACACCAAGTAATATAGATAGATAGCAATTAACGATTCAGTATAATTGTGCAAAAAGTCGAGAGATAAATATCAGTTTTATATAAGCAATATATTACATGTATATTATCAAAAATACATGTAGTGTTTACTCCTAAATTCGTCCAAATAAAATAACGACGAACGTAATTCTATTCATTTGTCTGTTACGTTTTCATCCATTAGACCGATTTTGATAAAACTACAGAACAATAATAATGAAATAAATATAACACAATTCTTAAAAACGCATAATTATATTGTTTTTAAATGATTTTAGTTAATTCTTATACATTTCTATAGTAATCGATAGTATGAAGATTTCCAAGCCCCATAGGTCCACGGTATTTAGGACGTCTAGCGAACCGCGACGTGTCGAAAGATCTTGTAAATGAGCAAACAGAATCTTTAGTACTTACTCTTAAAGTGCATTCTTGTTGCAAATATTGCACTAGTCGCGGCGACCAGCGATAAAGACCTCTCGACTTAAGTGTAGTGTTAATTATCTTGTTTGTGACAAAGTTGCGGTTGGGGCCTAAAATGGGTGGCTGATAGGTGTCATAGAGAATATAAACTTAGACAATGAAATATGAAGGTATGTTTAAAAAAAGTCTGGTATTGTTTGAAGCATGATGATGCATTTAAAACATTGTTTTACGAAGGAACGTGTTTGAAAATGAAAACAGCTAAAGAAATATTTCCAGATTGCAGAGAAAAGATGCAACATAATTTTATTACAGGAAAATTGTTATTTCCGTGACTTAACGAGATTATTCTTTTTTGTTTGGTATAATTTTCTCATTGTATTAAAAGTAAAACATTTTCAAAACTATTTTTGATATAGTATAGTAAATAAAGCCTAAAAATGGAAGACACGTAGTGTTAGTATATTTCTTATTTCTAACTAGCTATGCACTCAATATGACGTGTCACGTGGCTATCTAGAACTGAAAGAATTTTTAAAGCAAGCGCAATTTAATATTAGTAGATACACATATTTATCTCTTAAGTAATTGTGTGTTTATATTGCTGTAAATTATAGGTTATAATAAACAAACGTCTAAACATAATATAGCTGACGTCAGTTCCACAATATTACATATGGCATCCGGCAGGATCGCATTATTTTGAAACCGCGTCGCAATCAAAGGATCTCAACACTTATAAATGGTTGCAAGCCACGATCCGCCGCATGAGTCGTTTCTAATCAAATATGCATCGATTAATTTATTGAACTTAAACACACGTTAGCATTGAATGAAGAATTAATCGTAAGTATTTACGTTTTTCACAATTAAAAATTGTTTAAGCGGTCTTTAAAAGTAGTCCCCACTTTTTTTGGAGGCTGTGTTATAGTTTCTGAGATTAGCGTGCACAAACAAACAGACAAACAGACAAAAATTCCAAAAATTATTGTTTTGGGTTCTATGTTATTAATAAAGGTCTCCTATAATATTTTTTCTCATATATCTTCCATGTACAGACAGCGACTCGTTACGTTTTTATTATATGTATTGATTGATTGATTACTCTGGAATATAGACTATTAATAGTGTTACACATGCGACTAAATCACAGCTCGTTTCTCATATCTATTGCGTACATTTTCCTGTGTTATTACAAAATATTGAGGCATTCCAGCACATTCTTTGTTATATAATTTTTGACATGCGATAGAAACTGCTGCGTCAAGTTCAAAACATTGAACCATTTTATACTTTGGTACAAGTGAAATTTTCAATACTTTGAACGTCCTATAAATTAAATGTCCTGCAAATTATGACATAAAAAAATAAATCCTAAATTAACATGAAATAGCTTTATATACCTTATGTTCAAGTTTTGACGGCTTCAAGGCTTGATGGGAAGCGACGCGGCGGTATACATTTAAGTATGCTTACTAGTAGTATTAATTCTTAAAGATACACATATATAAATTATGTTTTTCAAGTTATATCCGTAGGGAAAGACCCTCTCAGAGAGCTCGTTTCATTCTCTTGCTGTGAACACGATAAATGTGAAGTAGGAGCGTTAAAATCCATTGTATTTGCATTGTCATTGCTTTTGCTATTGTTTATTTTAGGATATTTTATTTATTTATTCTTGCAAGAATCTTCCTGAAACCATTGGCTATGGGCTGGCGTTACTCTTACCATCAGGAGTGCGTCCAGCTCGTCTCCCCTCTACAAATTATAAAAAAAACCGTCACATAACAGATCATTCATAAAAGAGCGTGCCCTAAAAAGTCCGCAACGCACTCGTGAAAACACGAATGTTCATAGGCGGCGATGAACACTCCGTCACGTGGCTTTGCTCCCCTATTTTACTAAAAAAATATAAGCAACTATCAGTAAAAAATAAAAAACGTAATAATCAGTGTCATTGCCCTTGACTTCGAAACAGGAACCGATTTCATAAACTTAAAATATTCAAGGTCGCTAATGAGAGCATGTTCCGCTCTGCGAAGTGAAAGTCATTGATATTTCGATTTGGAACTTCGGAACATTTAATACTAAATATTCTTCCGTGTGTTCTTTAATATGATATTAATGTCGATAGAGTCCTAATAATGGTC
This sequence comes from Eurema mandarina, assembly GCA_018238005.1. Classification (NCBI taxonomy): domain Eukaryota; kingdom Metazoa; phylum Arthropoda; class Insecta; order Lepidoptera; family Pieridae; genus Eurema; species Eurema mandarina. The sequence continues at coordinate 11,358 of DWAJ01001933.1, read as the reverse complement.
GGATGACATAAGTCTCATATATTTTATAAAAACGGGGAATAGAACGGGACGGTTTTTTTCAAGTTGTGTCCTCAATTAAAAGTTCCACTAAATTATTATTTTTACATTTCTTCCTCTGTTTTATACGCTATTAGCTATGTACAACAAGTACAAATTACAACATAATATTATATGCCACTAGTTAACCTTTGAATAATAATATTCTTTAATTAATTAAACATACCTATAAATTAAAGTATAGAAAAATATAACTCAACCGTAGAAATCTACTGTTATATAATATAATGAAATTCATTAACTGTTCTGGAAAAAGTGATAAAATTACAAAATATTTGAGATATGGTGAAAATAATCGATAAATTTCGTACTTTTAAATTACATCAGAATGTCAAACATACAAAAATAAAAGTTAATTAGGTAAATGTTAATTGAAATATAAATAAATGATGGTACATGGCATAAATACATAATGCCCAATATGGTTGATACTTAAACGGTACTAATAGGACGGAAAAAACACGTCAAAAATGCGTATCATCAAAACTTTTCCCCGATTTATAAATAGAACAAATTGATAAACGTACCTAATTCAAAAAAGGAATTTAGAACACTAAATCCTTATTTGAATATAATGAAATGCGATATGTTTGTAAAAAAGAAAAAGAGTTTCGCGATAAATGCGGTGTCGTGTATCTAATTAATTACACATAAATCTCAATTCATTTTCAATTTATAATATTTTCCGTCGTGTATCTAATTTTACTTTCAATTTATAATATTTTACGAAATAAAGAGTCAATTTAATCTCCAATATTACGAAAGATCTGTCTGTATCTTTATCTACAAAATCTAATCGTATCCACTTAGAATAATAACACAAATACGTCTATGCGTATCCAGATATCGAAGAATTTGTACGTGGGTATAACAATAATATAATTATTCTTTTATTTTACATTAAAATAAACTAAACATTTAACTAGTTATAAAACTGTTACTCTATTTAATTAATACTTTAATTTCATTTTACTAGCTGGCCCGACGTGACTTCGTTCACGTTACCTACCATTATTTTTCTTTGCTTATGAACCATTCTCGTACATCTAGGAACATTAAAAAAAATATGTAAATCTGTCCAGCTACTATCGAGTTATGCGCTCACCACCACATTTTGCGATTAATTTTTTATATTATAGATAATATACGATCGGTTTTTGGGACAATATTCTATAAAACCACAGATAAAATATATTTGGTAGTCTGTAGCGCCCCACCGCGCCGCGCCGCCCTTGCTATTTAGAATCAAAATGGCGCCCGGGTTGGAAGACAAGGGTGAAAATGAAAAGCTCGGTAGTCAGTTGCGGCAGTGCACTTCAGTGGAGTGGTTGTGATATTAATATTTAAATTTTAATAAACACGCCTAGTGCTTGCTCGGATTATTTTTATTTTCTCATTGCTATTGTGAATTTATTTTACTTTTTACCTCGCTTTTATAAGTAAGTAAACACAATAATTATAGCAGTTGATAGTAAAAGTAATACGAAAACTGAATTTACAAATATTAACGTGTTTTTTATTTTATTACCCACGTATTACCAAAATAATTTAAGAGTTATAATTTTGTTAACGTGATCGATATATAATATTTCATTAAAAATATTAAAATATCAAACGGTAATAAAAACATACTAGGTACTTACGATTCTTATTGTAATATATTTTGTACTAATATTTTACTAAAACTTGTCTTCAATAGAAAACAATATCCAATGTATTGAAATTAAAAATATATTAATTGTCAATTTATATTATTTTTTGTATGACGACAAGAAATAAACTAAAATAGACTTTTTTAATTACATTCTCTCCTATAAAACAAATTGTTTAATCTTTTTTTTCTTTTGTCCACAGACTCTACATAGAGCGGTTGTGTAAATAAAATGCAGGAAAGCCTCTTATGATACTAGAGAGTGAAGAATAAAAAAAATAAAGAGCAATTGGCCACAATGTCGCTGTCAAACAGTTCTTTTGCGAAGACCTACAACCATTTATTCATAGATTTAGCTGGTAAGTTTCCTTTTTAATTTATTTTCTTCTTTCGAACTATTTTAAGTACTTTTAATTCTTTTCTTATATTTTAATTATTGGGAATTATGGGACTCGTTATGGGAACAAGATAATAAATTAAATAAGCCTATCACGAAAAATTTGCTCTCAAAAAAAATTACAGAATTCGCGGTACGTTTTCGAATAGATTTATGAATCTAAATTATGTAAATTTAATATTGAATTAATTAATTAATTAATTAATAAAACCGTTTATTATTTTTAAAGAACGGTGAATCATAGGACTTTTTGGTATTAATTATAATTTATAAAATTACTATAGTAGTTCTTACAGAATGAACTCCGAAACTAGTACATCTTACGTTTTGCCTTAAAGATACGGAGGATATACTGTATATATAAAAACAAGAACCAAACTTCCGCAATCAGCGTTACAGTAACATTAATATTATTTAAACTAGTAAACAAAATAGTACTTACATGATATTTTAATTTTATTCATATTAATTAATGAAGTAGTTACTACAGTGTTTGTGTTTTACCAGTTTTAATTTTTTAACTATAGGTATATTTTTTTCCATATTTAGAAGGCAAACGAGATAACATATCAAAAAATTGTACCCAGATCAAAAGTTCCGTGTCATTCACATGACATTGAAATCGTATTATGAATATATGTAATAATATTTATTAGGCATATATTTACTTGTAATACTTGTATATATATAGTTTTAATATTATTATTGGATTGGATAGGTACCTACTCTAGCTCTTAACTATCTGACGAATATTGGGATATGTTACCTAATCTATATGTCGCAGGCGGATTGTATAATCAGCTGTATTACATTACGGCTAGCCGTTTTACAAAACAGGGCCGTTTTGTCTTGCGTAGTTTTTGTATCATTATAAATTCTTATATTCTTATTATTTTTGTATTATTGTCATAGTTTTTGTATCATTATAAAAAGAACTTGATTACTCAGCTTTATTTTTATTAAAGATGAGTAAATAAGTTTTTTTATAATGATAAATAACTAACCTAACCTAACCTAATATATTAAAAAACTAACATATGGCGACAAATACATTTAGGCGGTTTTTTACTTATCCGCATTCAATACGGCTAATCGTTGAACCGCCGCTTTGCAAAACGGCCCTGTTTTGTAAAACGGCTAGCCGTAATGTAAAACAGCGGATTATACAATCCGCCTGCGACATCTATATTGTCATATAATATGTCTATAATTTTTAGCGACGTAACCATACTTATCCCATGGAATAAATTCCCTTGTTTGTCTAAATCGACTTCTCCCTTTCTATTAATAAAGTGCATTTTGAATTAGTGATCCTGGTTTTACTGGGTATATCTTCGAGCTAAGATGAACGTCGACAGTATTCAAACTACTATTACTACACTAACCTTAAAATAACTATGTGTGATTATTTATTATATTAGCACGCCTATATCACTGAACTAATATATTTGAAACGTTTAAAATTAATAGTTCAGACAAATTATTAGGCTTCGGCATATTTTTGTGGAAATTTTCTATAACTTAGTTACGTAGACAACATAATGTGTATCACATTGAACATAAGCCTAAAACCACCAGACAAGAGGTAGGTTTTCCTCGTTTATAAAATAAAAATACTATTAAAAAAAATATGCTAAATAGAACACTCTTATAACGCCTATCTGTAAGTCGTAGGCAGAAGGAATTATCCATCTACCTACGACTTAGGTCTTAGATCGAAGACTAAAATAATAATACAATAGAATATCCAGGACTGAAAGAAGTTCTACGAAAAGTATAGTGGGCGCTATATCGCGTAACAGTCAGTGGGCGCGTGCTGAACATTCTACCGCCCATATTATTTGTAAAATTGTAAATAAAATCCACATTATCACAAGATACTATATAAATTCTCACAGAGGAATGCACGTTCGTACTCGATAATATATTAAAAAAACTAAATTATTTGCATATGCTTGAACTTTTATTAATGTTGTTTTTACGAACTTAAGGCTTTCTTCTTTTTTGGCTTCAACTTATAATACAATTTTTCATCAATCATTACAATGGTAAAAATGACAGAATATTCTAATTTCTACTACTTGTAACTAACGTCAGCATATAAATTCTCAGAGCGCGTCACCTTGTGACAAAAAATCTCTTCCTAGTGGTCGTTCATTGATCCAGGGACATCTACATACCTTCCCAACCTTACCTTCATGTAATAGTAGTTTATAAAACATAACCAATAAGTCTTCGACAGCGAACGGCAAGAGGCTCGATACGCGCCTACTCTAGGGATAACAAAGTTCAAGTGTAGGTATAATAGAAACATGCTGCATCGTGCGACCTACTGACCGGGGTCAACGGCCGATGCACTGACCTGACGGCGTTTGACCCGGACCTAGAAAGGCTTGAGACCTGGGACTGGTTCCCCATAAACATATTTACAATGCTTACTAGAGTAGAGTATTGTGGAACGCGTCATTTTTAGCGTAAAGATACCTTTTTGCGGTTGAACGTATCTAATACTAAATAGATAGTAACGAATTTATGTATATCTAGTCACTTCTATCCATTTATAGGGAAAACTGAAAATTATATTGCAAAAATACTGGAGACACAAACAAGGGTTTGTTTGAGTTAAATCTGTAAAGCTAAATTAAATTCTAATAACAATGTCGATGGACTTAAAAATTACATAGAATATTATTATGTAGAACTCCAGTTTGAAAAAGTTTTTCTAATAAAAAAATAATGTAAGCAGTATAAATACATAAATAAATTCATAAAAAAATCAATGACGCAGTATAATTTGCGAGTCTGCCTGTTAGCTATCGAGTCCTTAGATCTTTAACTACTATCCAATTTATATTTTATAGATAGGAAGAATAATTAAATGTCGTAAACCATTGTAGTCTCTGCTAGTTCACAAATAATCTTAATATGGCACTGTCCCGAAAACATAACTCCTTCAGGTTAGTAGCGTAGGTACAGCTCTGTATAATTAATTGTATTCATGTAACCTACATCAACGGAGGTTTCGCTAGAACATGTGGGCTTTTACAATTATTATAACTTAGAATTTAATACACGTGGTTTGATTGAAATATGTAGTTTACATACCAGGTACAGAAAAATGTTCGATAGAACAGTTTTAAGGGACTAACTTTAATACGTCTATTTTATTCAATTTGAGACAAAAAAACCCAAAATTGATAAATTATGTACTAAGGCTAATACTGTATGGAGTCATTGAAACCTTCATAAGATAACGAATGGCCGTCAGTCTTCTTGTCTGTGAAGATTCTTTTTTCGGTAACGCGTATAAGGATACATTATTGCTGAGTGTCATAGGCTATATAAATAACCGAAAAATCAAAAAGGATTATTAATATTATGCCCAACGAAGTGGGCACATCATCAGTGGGATCAGCTTGTATTAAATAAAAGGGCTTGGGGTGCACTTTTTTAAATTTTTTTACTGATCTTCCTGTAGGGTACAGTACCTCTCATGGGCGAGTTCAAGGTGCAGTTAAAACACGATATTACCTAACTTTTTTCTAAGTTATATTAAGTTAAGTCTAGATAGTATTAAAAACGGTTGAACCATATTTGACACTCATGGAGAAAACTCAAAAAGTAAATATGTATAAAAGTGATGCATATTCCAAACTGATGCAGTACATTTCAGACACAGAAAGCTGGCGATTTAAAGCGTCCATACTCAACCTTTTAAACTTAATGTTACATTATCATAATTATAGATATATCATACAAGTAAATATTATTAAGAATGATTTAAGACTTTATATTATAAATTCAATTTTATTTTATTTTCTTTTTACCATACTTCTTGAACTACGAGGATTCGAGGAGGTTAGAATTGACTGTACATTCCCGAGGTTTTTTATAACGTTTTGTCAGTAGCTTGTTTATAACGCATAGCCAGTCAAATTAAAAGGCTTTAACTTTTAAAGACGGTGTCGGTTCATGGTATTTAGCTATCGATACAAACCATGTACAATTTAGTTATAGATTTCCTAGGTCTACATTCTGTATAAATTCATCGGTGTGCGTCAAAGGCTAAGTAGAGAGCAGTCTTAAAGCATTGCTTTTATCGACAATTTGAGTCACACCCTACTAAGCACTTGCACTGCGCCCAACCAGCAAATGCTAATGGGTACACGTCACTATTGGTCTTATACTATACTAGCTGTTGCTCGCGACTTCGTCCCCGTTGATATGTTTTTCCATTATTTCTTTGCTCCTATTAGTCGCAGCGTGATGTTATGTAGCCTAAAGCCTTCCTCGATAAATTGTCTACTCAATAAAAAAAGATTCTTTCAATTCGAACTAGTAGTTCGTGAGATTAGCGCGTTCAAACAAACAAACAAACTCTTCAGCTTTATATATTAGTAAGTATAGATAGGAAAGACGGGTAGAAGTTGAATTCTTATGGACAAAATAGCTTATTATAAAATACAGTCTACTAGTCAGACTATTGCGGTTAAAAAAAGTGGAAGGTGAAAAAAAAATGTTAAAAAGCTCGAGGCATTTTTCTGGTCATTGTAATTTTTTTTATTAAAAGACAATAATTATTATTTATGCCGTAAGAGAAAATATACAATTTAAGGAAATAAAGTGTAGAATTTACTACTAAGATGGTACTCATATATTTTATCGCAGAATCCGTAATATAGTAAAAACACCACACCATATTTTAAAAGCAAAAGCTCCCGATAAGTATCCTAAAGTATAGTACAAGCTTTACTTTTTAAAGTAATTGTATGTATAAGTGACATTTGTAAGGTTGTATGCTGATAACGAGTAGGTACCGACTACACCGTAGCGTACAGCGCGGCGGTACAACGAATCGTGCAACGTTGAGTTCATAGAATAATAACACTTAGAATCGCAATATGAGCACGCAAAGTGAAGCTATTTCAAAGTAGACAGTTTTGTCTACTTACTTAGATCGTGCATCAGATCACAATTCGTATGTTTTTCATAGATTTAAATTTTTCCACATATATAGGGTAAATTTCTTATAGCAGCAACATTATCGGTGGGCTTGTCAGCGTGTCATCGTGCATAAGAAAATGCTTTTTAGACTTACATATATTCAGTTTTGGCTTTACTTACTTTCAGTCTATACGTTATACATCTATGGTTGAGCTCTGGATAACTACAGTACAATACGTTTATAACCCTTGAATTAAAACGAGGGTTGTTATAATTTTAACGAATATATAGAGGTATATTTCACAAACCGATACTCTATTTTTGGTAGTTTCATTAATTTAGTAAAGTATGATTATTTTAATTATTACGGTTTATTATTACGGTTCCATATCATGTATGTCTGTTTGTCTGTCAAGAACAACCCCTTATTGTTGACGCGTGTCGAATTAATTTACAATTGTTTCTAATAAAGTATAGGTGATTACTTGTTCCATAAATGTGAAGGTAAAACATAAACAAATAACATTGTTATGGAAGTTTAAGGAGCATAAAAATTATAACGTAATAAATATAGAAAAAAGTATGAGTGTTTTTGGATAGTACGTTATTACACCTGAATCAGAAATTAGCGCAAATTATCTAAACAAATAATTTCAACAAGTCATTGGCTTTTGATATTATAAACAAAATTGTTATTGCCAATAAGCACAATATTGAAATGGCAATAATTACCAATTTCAGCTTTGTTAACGTGAGCGTTAAATCATTAGGCATTTTACTCAATATTTTGATCTACATTTTATATACAAATATTAAGTTTTCTACCGATATTAAACCGAGAACTACAAATTACGAAGTTACTTGGGCAACAATTGCGATGTAAACGTCATATAATAATAAAAATAATAACAAAAAGTTTTCTTAGATATCAATTAACTTATGTGTCAATATTTGATTAAAAACTATAACTAAGTTTACGATTGTTCTACTTATGTAGACGTCACTGCGCAATTGTTAAAATAATAAACAAAATGATTTTTTTAGGTTATGGCAGACGTATTGTAGAACGTTTTATGAAATATTGTATTGGAAAAGATGAGAATAAAAGTTTAAATGCAGTTATAAGAGACTTACCACACCTTAGGTATACAAAACTAATCTTAAATTACTCGTATTATCTGTGAAGGTATATCTTATGTTTTTATTAAAAAGTGCCTGATTTTAAATAAAGACCTCGGCTTATATCACGCTAGAAGTCTCACGAAACCGTTGCTTGTCTTATTTAAAAAAAGGAAGAGAAGATACAAGCCTGTTTCAACTTTTCAAACATTTCAACAACGACTAATATCCATTTAATTCACATTAATGTCATTTCACCGCCTAAATAAAACCTAATTAATTGTTGCATTACATATTAAAATTCAATATTTGAATACATACTCGAAACGTAAAGCCTTATAAACAACTGGGTAACGGATTTTATGAGCTAAAAACACTTGAGTTTATGGCTCATTGAACTATTAAGCTCGCCCGCGATATCTGATAAACAGTCGCGATTGGATACTCGAATATCAAATACGTCATGTTGTTTACTCAATATCATTTAATAGTGCTGTTTTGCTTGATACCAGCCTCGCCCCGCGTTCCGCAAGGATTTAACCAGGGTCTGATCAACTGGCATGTCGATTAACAGTGAAATCTATTTAGTACTCCCTACTAATGCACTGAGTTCTGAATCGCGCTTATGATATTAATAGTCTTAGCATATGATATAAAACTTCTCGACAAAAAACCAGTCGAGTCAGAGTCTGAGAGTATCTGTTTATTCTTTGGTCGAAAACGACATGATCTATGTATTTGTGTCGGAATCCAGTAAGAAACTTGGTGTAATACATATTGGCTTTGATGATGAAACGCGTTATTAAGTCAAAAATCTATAAAAAAATAACCATTAAAACATTTCATCGTCACCTCAGTAACTTATAAGGACCTTATTATTCAAAAACATACCTTAAACTTTAAACTATATCGACTATTCATTGAGTTACGTTAAGGAAGATTTTTTAAGTAAAACATAAACTTACTAAGGCTAGTAGTATAGGTAGTTCTAGATTGTATGAAATAAAGTATAGGTACAATTATTCATAAGCTGCTTTATTTTTCCAACGTAAACACAAATTATAAAGCAATTTAAACGTCCACGACGAGTGTCGCTTTAAACAATCAAAATACCCGTTATTACATAGTCAACCCAACTTTTCACCTAATTACTTAGGCTGTATTAATATAGGGAAAGCGGCATAAAAATAGGTCATATATTGGCGAAAGGGCGGGACGGAAAATAGTGCAACAAATTGTGGTATAATGCTATCCTACTCTAGCGCCGGAAATCAATAATGGCATCTGGCCACGTGGAGCCAGGAAGCAGAGCTCGTTCCATTTACACTGCTCATCGTCAACGGACAAATTTGACAAAAAGTTCTTTAATAATTCGAAATTTAAATCGGTTGGTTTTATTTTTTTATTTATTAAATATAGATAATAAAATTTCGGATAACAAAGAATTTATAGTATTCTTGAGTAATACTGATTGTCTAATAAAATGCAATAATATTGTAGACTCATTTACTCTTACGAAGACCTATACTATAAAAATAATCAGTTCGATATGTAATTTACTAAAATTATAAGAAAAATATAGCGTGAACGTTGTATCGTATTTCTTGCCTAAACATTGACTGATGGCGCCATCTATTTGCAGCCGAAAGCGAAAGCTGTTTAAATTTCAGCGATTCAGCGCATATTTCTTGGAACTAAGTTAATATAGTTTATAGTAGTTCCAGCATTTTCCGTAAACGCAACGGGGGGCGCTGGTTAGAGAAAGCTGATATTGTTCAAATGTAATGCAGAGGGCGCTCTTGAGAGTTTGAAGACTATAAGCTTCATACAAATGTCGATAGACGGCGCCAGAAGAGAAAATATTCGTCACTCGTAAACTTGTAAATAAATATAACTTTTCGCGGGAATTGCTGAAACTTTCGTCATCAGAACTTTTATTAATATAAGCGAGCATAAATTTAGATTTGACATAAGTGTTTTGCCTTGTATTTAACTGACTTTTTAGTAGTAATTATCGTTTAGACTTTCACCATAAATTTTACCTACGGAGGGGTCCGATTAAGTCAAGTGTAAATGTAGACAAAATTATATAATTGAAGTTAAAAATTCAATCTATTGAATAAATTTAAGATCCCTGTCTTACCGTTATCTTCCCCTAGTAGCTGATTATGTACCTACCTATATCAATTACCAAATACAGGGCGTTCAAGAAATTAAAATGGGGGATTAGATTTTGTATAGAAAATTGTCATTATCGTCAATAACCAATCAAAAGGTGGTAGTTACTTTCCGTAATTTTAGATGAACGGGTATATTATGAATAATTATATAGTATAATAATAATTAATCTATTGAAATAAAAAGAATATATTTTAAATTTTCCCTTTTCAAGTGAATAAAAACATAAGCAAACGGAAAAGTAATTATCTTAGCGTTCGTATGATATAGTGAAGTATGCTTTGTCGTGGTAACTTTCCATAGTTTAAATTAGTTCTAATGTATTGCAATTATGTATAGTGGTTTTACCAAACTTGCGTTTCCTGTTAATTAATAATATTCAGGTGGAATTATTTGTACAATATATTGATACTTGAAAAAACTTTGTAAGAGCAACGATACTTTTTGTTGTATGTCTATGTCCATAGGCTTCGTACGTACGTAGATAATTAAAGCTACTGAATGGATTCTGATGCAGTTGTTTTAATTGATATATGAAGATTCGGCTTTTACAAATAATAATATTTATACGTAAAATCAGAATATCTAGATTATTACATAAACACGTTGCACGCAATGGTATTTCATTTAATCCCTACTAATATTAGAAATGCGAAAGTAACTCTGTCTATCTGTCTTTCTGTTACGCTTTCACGCCAAAACTACTGCTTAAAGCTTAAGGCGAGTGTGTGTTAATTTGTGTTTAAACATTATTATCTAAAACCCTAATGGGTGGGCACAGCCTCACGCAAAAACCGCGTCTTGACGTGGAGTTGCGGATATCAGCCCGTGATACCATACCACGGCATACCAACCCTACTGTGCATCGTCGGGTGTTAATAGTGACTATAGCTATCCCGTAAACTGTTGTTAGTTGGTTGAAGCACTCACATGATGTCTCCGAGTTTAAGGCGCGTGTGTATGAGCGCGCAGGTCTTGTGATCGGCGCCGGCGACGGCGGCGCGGCGGCGGC
>DWAJ01001932.1:0-19718 GCA_018238005.1 Eurema mandarina | reverse complement strand
GGGTTCGATTCCCACACCGGAAAAATATATTTGTAATTTACATTTGTATTTTTCTGGGGTCTGGGTGTTGCTATGTATTGTATGTATGTATTTACAAAAGAAAAGTATGTATATGTAATTTATTCCGATATCTAGTTGCCATAACACAAGCTTCTGCTTAGCTTGGAACTAGATGGCGCTGTGTATAAATGTCCTGAAAATATTTATTTATTTATTTATTATAACGTACCAAGTTACGTATAAATGTTGCTACGGTGGTGTACAAATATTACATAAAAATCCATGGTTTGATTCGTTAGAAAATTGATTAGAGGTTTCTCACAGTTATTAGTAAATTAATATTATATATGTACGTTGTACGTGAGAACATTTTAGCAACCGTGTTACATTGTTGCAGCAGTTTCCACGTTTTTAGGAGCTTACACGACATACATTGTGAACACTTAGATTTAACAGCTTGCTATAGATGATATTTTTTCTGTTATTTGAAATAATATCCTACGTGGGGACTCGGGATAATATTAGTCTTTTTTTTTGTCTGCAGCGTGCCAAATGCTTATGCTTTAACCAATGATAACATTTTTTTAAGATTAAATTTTTTTTAATAACATATTCTGGGAGACTGGTGCCTAAACTAAGCTGTTGGCCTGTATTTCAGAACACCAGGTCTCCCCCAGATCCCTCCCCCACCTCAAATTAAAAAATATATTTATTTTATCCATAGATATTGTGATAATCAGAAATGAAATGACGTCTAGTCAAATAATTGTTTTTTGTATCTTTTTTTGCTTGTACATAATTATTTTACATATATATGCAGGTTCTATAATTTTCAAAACAATTAGTTTATGTTAAAATATTTAACTTATTTTAAATAGGTATGTTTAAACTTTAAAGTTTTCAGTTGTATAACGCCATTGAAGGAACATAAATTTTAATATATTTTAATGTAATCAAATAAAGAAACGAGTTCACCGATATAATTACTGTTAATCTGTGCGATTTTATTTCAAAATGGCGGACATTACAAAACGCGCGATTGAAGATGAAATTTAAAAATAATAATAGATAATTATTAAGGTTAGTAAGATATTTGTTAAAAAAAAATCAACTTCAATATAAAACCCAAAAATTAATTTGTTTCCCACAAAGTAATAATACGTATTTTCATTTAGTATATAGAAATGATTTATTAGTTATTTCATAATGTCAGTAAGTAGCTTTTTTAACCAATTAAAACAATAACTGTTTGTTTGGTTAACTCGATATTGTATAGATTTTTGTAGCATTACTTGGTACCGACTTCAAAATTATGAAATAACTATTAAATCATTTCTATATACTAAATGAAAATGCGTATTATTTTGTCGGGAGCAAATTTATTTATTGCTTTTTAGTTTGAAGTCGGTGTATTTTTTGTTAATTTTTTTTTATAACTCAATAAGCACGGTAAATAATTCGTAAGCGGACTTTCTCATACAATTTGTATGCTCGGTAGAATATGTTGCGTGTAATGATGATCTAATATCGTATTCGGGTCAAAGTCAGAGTTTAGGCGCTTGTTATGTGTTGGACCGACTTTTATGTCGACAATTACGTACGTAACTTATGTCTTAACTTACTTATGTTAGCATTAAGTGATTTCTGGCATATAAATACGATAATATAAATGTTTTATTATCGTAGGTGATGTAAATAAAGAATTAAACTATTTATACAGTTTAAAAAAACAATGCTATTTTTAATAAGTGGGTAAACGTATTTTGGTGTTTCTTTTATTACTTTAATCGGTGTATTAAAAATAAATCGACTATTTTTTTTGGTTGATTGAATTCGTCAGTTTTCTCCGCAAAAACTTTATCGCGCTTGTCTTTAAATGAGACACATTTACAAGATAGTATGTATGTCTGTGTGACTGTATATATAAAACCAGTTGCCCGCAATAAAACTTCATGCCTTATCCGGCTAATTAAAACACGATGATAAAGAGAAAGTTGTTATCAAATGTAAACATTCCGAACCGTATTTTTATATGCAATATATAATACATAACATTATTTTGCCATTTATTCTAGACAAATCCATACTAAATAACCATATAATAAATGCGTAAAGTAACTCTGTCTGTCTGTCTGTTCTTCCATCACGCTAAAACTTCTGAACAGACTAAAACGAAATTTGGTACAAAGATAGTCTAGAGCCTGTGGAAGGACATACGCTACTTTTTAACTGGAAAAAGGGGTTATAAGGGGGGAAGGGGGGCGGGTTCAACTTTCTTATAATTTTACGCTTTTATGGCCAAGCCGCTTAACCAAATGTAATAAAATTGGGTACACAGGTACACATGGTCTAGAGCCTGAGATAAAACAAAGGCTACTTATTAACTGGAAAAAAAGGTTTATAAGGGGGAAGGATTTTATATGAAAGTCCACGCGTACGAAGTCGCGGGCAACAGCTTGTAGTATATATTTATAAATTCTTTATAAGATGTAGTAACATCACAAAAAGAGAAATACAGAAGAATACAGACTCTACATGTAAATGGAATATATGTAAGTGTAAAAAGCACTTTCTTATACTCGATGACGCGCACACAAGCCCACCGATAATGTTGCTGCTATAAGAAATTTACCCTATAAATGTGGAAAATTTGAAATCCAAGATCATCCTTTTAGTTCAGAGAAAATTTACATTCTTCTTCGACTAATAGAAGAGAAACGTTTCGTAAAAAGTTGTATATATACTAGGCCTTGAAAAAATATCATAAGTGCGATTTAGAACTCGATATATTAGTAGCGGTCGATACACATTATTACATTATATTGGACAAAGTAAATATAATAATACTAATAATAATTCAGGACGTTTATATACAGCGCCTTCTAGTTCCAAGCTAAGCAGTAGCTTGTGTTATGCCAACTAGATAACGGAATAAATTACATAAACATACTTTTCTTTTGTAAATAAATACATACAATACATAGCAACACCCAGACCCCAGAAAAATACAAATGTAAATTAGAAATATATTCTTTCCAGTGTGGGGATCGAACCCACGACTCTTCGCGCAGAAAGCAATTGTACTACCACTGCGCCAAGCGGTCGTCTTAAACTTTATTCCAACAGGCTTCTTCCTGGTACATCGGTCAATACTGCTCTGTGAATACCAATAGGTATTATAAAACTAGTGTGATTCTAAAGGCGATCACCGCCACGTGATAAGAATCACAAGAACAATTATTGTAGTTAAGAACTGTTTTATGGTGCAAAGAATGGTTGAAGAGGCGCCTGCAATGTTTGTTAGGGTTGCTGCAGAATACCAAGGTGTCAGTAACCCAAATTTGGTTATGCCGGTTCTTCTCTGTAGAAATGTGGGAAGGAAGGAAGGAAGGAGGATGTAACCTTCTTCTGAACCAAAGGGAAGCTCGACCATTCGAACCACTGACACAGAAACTGCCTTCCGAACCGGTGGTAAATGTTTTGTAATACCATGACGATTCAAAAGTGTTACTTTATGTAGCCTAGTTGAATAACGATACTTTTGACTTTAACTTTGACGATAAGAACACAGTTGGGTTTTGGTCAGTAGAAGGAAGATTTAAGGCCTTTCCAAGGGTATTTTATAAGTATTTCCGCACTATAAAAAGACGCAAGCATGTTTTATACATATGAACCTTCCTTTTGAATCACTCTATCTATTTAAAACAGCGCATTAAAATCGGTTGCGTAGTTTTATAGATTTAAGCATAGGTACATAGCGACAGATAGCGACTTTGTTTTATACTATGTAAAGTTATTAAAAGATTTTTAAAAGAGTTTTAGTTTTGACTAAGTATAAGTGTTTACTGGACAGGTTCTTAGATTTATGTTTATGTAATAACTAGCTGTTGCCCGCGACTCCGTCCGCGTGGACTTTCATATAAATAAGTTTCAACCTTCTAACTTAAGCGGTTTAGATTTTTCATACAAAAGGATTTTCCCGATAATTCCCGTTCAAGCGGGAATTTCGGGAATTCCTTCCTTAGCGGATGCCTACGCCATAACATCTACCTGCACTGCAAATTTCAGCCCGATCCGTCCAGTGGTTTGGGCTGTGCGTTGATAGATCACTATGTCAGTCACCTTTGAATTATATAGATATAGATACTACTATGTGTATATTTGAAGCTCATAGATCATAATATATATTTAAATATGTGGTCATGAAATTGATTTTAAAATTGATTTAAACTAAAAATACCTGCTGGTTTGTCTCCTTCCGGTCTGAGTTGTGCTTGTTGACCATCGTCTAAAACAAAAAGGTTATTTTTAATAAAACAACACTAAAATATTAAATTCAATTTAAAAATTTGTTTATAGCTTTAATTTTTTTATTACCTTTTATTTGCTGATCCAAAGGTTTAGCTGCTTCTTGCGGTTTTATTGAAATGTCTGAAATAAATCAACATAATGTTCAAATTTTTCCTAAAGTAAGTTACCTATGCTAATTAATAAAAGTGTCTGTTCTAGTATAATATGCTCCGTTCCAACTATCGGGGGTAGGTCTCTTTGGCAGGAGACCGACTGGGTGGGTTCCTCCACAGTGCTAGACATTCTACCCCTCTTCATAGTATAAATATAAAAAATAAAAAAGTATACTTGTATGAGAACTTGTATTAGATCAAGGTTAGAGGCAGTTTCTTTTGTTATTGAATTTTTGCAAATGGGCAGGCAAGAGTGCCATAGCAGCAGTTACCGCACATAAGTACTTGTAAAGGGGTCTTACTTAAATAACTTACATTACATTAACCAGTTATAATTAATTGAAAATCCATAACTTTGTCTATGTCATTGGTTATATTAAATAATGAACATACCTCTTGATTTATCATCTGCCCGTAGTGCCATGTCGTCTGGTTTGAAAATATCTGTTTTGATTTTTATTTTTGGCTGCTCCAACTCGGCTGCCTAAAAGTAAAATTACTTGTTTAAATTTTAATCTGATTATTTTTTAAACAAATAAAGTAGGTATTTAAAAATACATGTAAAGCATTCTTATTAAACTTAAATACATAAATTTGTTAAAATTTTGGATGTTAGATAAAGCACTATGGAAAATATAATTTGGCTTAGATGAATTGAATAAGAATTTGTTTGTTAAATTGTCAACAAAAAATTATTAAAGTCAATTTAACTTATATAATAATTAAAATCTCTATCAAATCATTGTATTTCTTATTTATTCATAAAAAATCGAAGAAGTATATAACTAGATAGACATATAAAATTCAAATAAAAATCCTTCTTACCATCATTTCAGTCTCGGGATGTGATCTTTTCTGTGAATCGGCTGGTTCAAGTTTAATCTCCGGTTTAAGCTGTTTGATGTCGAGGGGTTTTTGTGTGTCTAGCGGAGGCAGGAGGTGAGGCTGCGGTGGCCAGGCCGGTTTATGAACTCCAACATCGGGCCCATACCCCTGAACTATTGAAAAAACTCCAATCAGAATATTGAATTTATTACCAAGCTGTTTTAGTTAGTAGTTAGTAGCAGAAATATGTTCCTTACTGACATAAATGTAACAAAAAAAATTACATTATTGACATTTTTTATGTTAATTCAGTCAAGAAAACAAAACTTTTAATAAGTTTCCAAATATGTATGTGATGCACAGTTTATGTGACTTTCTTCTTTCTTTCATTTAATAATAACTTTTTGTATTGATTGAACATATCCAAATGGCATTACACAAATTGCAATTTTTTTTTAATTCTATTGGTTTTTTTTAAATTTCGATTACAATGGGAATAACTAGATTGACTGAGTATAATAATTTGTACTAAATAATATTACAAACTAGAAATAAAATAATTTTTAGGTACATACACATACCCATATGTGACTGGGCCATATGGAGTTGTGCTTGTTGTTGTGGAGGGAAACTTTGGTGGTGTGCATAGTTCTGATGTGCCGGCGGAGCATATGACAGGTTCTGCGGGGCGTAGCCTCCCGGGGGCGGCGGCCCATACGCCGCGAACGCTTCCGGGGGATAATGAGTATTATATGCACCAGCATACGGCTGATACGGAATCTGATGCCCATTATCTATAACCAAAACATCGACACTTAATTTTTACTCATAACAACTATTTCCCGCGCAAAAATTTAATTGCACAACAAACCTATGTAATTTAGCGGCAATCCGTTACCCTGGACAACGCCGTGTCCCGGCTCGGCCTCCATCCTCAACCGTTTCTGATTCATTGCTCTTTCCGCTTCATAATTCATCTTGGTCACTGGAAACAAAAGCCCATTACAAAAGCACTACTTCCACATCGAACACTGACTGTTATTATATTTTAATATTGCAAAAAACTGCGTTTATTTAGTTGTTTCGCGTTATCTATGACAGACGCCAACCGGACGCTAGCTCTAAACACAGGTTATACGCTTCGCAAAAGCAAACATAGCGTACCTTTGTTGGTCACTGATTGTTATTGATTTTAGTTTATACAGTCACTTGGAACAATCTGCACTATGAATTGGTACATAATCGAACCCACTGTTGATTCAAAATATCTGTTGCTATGAAAATATGCACTAAATAATTACTTTTAATGACAGTGAAATCAGAAAAAAACACAAGTGAAGCGGAGTTGGTGTATTTTTTTTCATTTTTTTTATTTTTTATTTTTGATGTGGTAATACCATATTTGTTTTTATGATCGGCAAAATGTTTGTTTTGTACATATTTGTTGTATAATATACGAGGTCAGAAAAAGGAGAAAAAACCTTTTGAAACTTTATTAAAATATTTTTTTTTATCAACTTCTAATATAAATATTTTTTTCAATAATAAGATAATGACTGGATAATCTTTTGAATATTCCTTAAATGCATTAGACATATTAAGAAATACATAGTATTAATTTAATTATTATTTTACATACTTACCTTTCGAGTTTTGAAACACCTAATTCTCGCCTATTTTTTTCTGTAGTCAGTTGTTTTGAGCCATGTTTGATTTTATCATCTGTGTTGTTCAATACGAATTGAATTTTGTTAAAAAGTTTGATGTTTTCAACGTGCTATGTTTGTATCACTGTTTAAAATAATATAGGAAGTTTTTTAATCTAAATAATAAATGTGAACTCCACAGTTTTGATTTATTAAGTAGATAAATTTATCTACTTAATTCATAGAAATTCCATTCCCAAACCTTTAAAGTGCCTTTTTACAAGTTTTCTCCGGTAAGGGTTGGTATTCCTTTACATAGTCATATTATTTCTACATACTTCAATGTTATTAGATTTGTTTTATGAAAACAATATCAATATTGATGTTATAGTATTTATTATTTACATTATCTTAAATCCCCTTAAAAATCAGTAAAAGATTATATATCTGTATACATATAATATATACTTACAATTCATATTGAGGTTTTCCTTATTCATACACATTTCTTTGCCTTAGAATTTCCCAAATTTGCTTCTTTCTACGTCAATTTAAATTTATCATTGATCAAAAATTTGCATTTTTATAACTTTAATTCTTTGTATTCCATGATCCCGATTTTCCCAATTTATTATTTCTTAAATCTCATTTCTATTTTTCTAGATATAAATGTCAATCATGTTTAAAAATGAACAGACAATCTTCCCTCTAGAAGACACACTGATGTAAGTAAATGTTTTATTTATTTAATCCTTGATACTGTTTTATTTTCATTAAGGACTTGTCTAATATTGTTAATAATAATGTAACTAAATAACTACACACAACATTAAATAAGTCACTATTTTTTATAACATAGGGGGCAGACGAGCAGGCGATTCATGTGATGGAGAGTCGTCATCACCACTCATAAACACAAGTGGAGCTTGTCAGCTCTGGAATGGGTTGCTAGCCTTTTCTAGCCTAGAAGATTTTTTACATTTTTAATCACTGCCCCTGTTTGTATAGGCATGTTTTGAAATAGAAAGAATTGTTTTTAAGGAGATATGTATAATTCATGTTTCATATATGCCCACAAAGCCACTATGGGTCTATAGTCAGTAAGTAGCCAGTATAGAAGTATTAGTTCTAATTTTTTTCCATTTACAGGCCTTCATTGAATGATGCCGAACTTCAAATGTTACAATCAATCCTCCCGCTGTCTCATGATGATATGCACAATCCTCAGTACAACGAGGATACTATGGACGTCATGTTGAAACACCAGCAATTTGAACTGATACCAGTAAGTATAAATTCACTTTATTTATTTAAGAATTTTTACTTGCTTAGAAATCTTTTATATACAAAACTAGCTGGCCCAACACATTTTCGTTTATAACAGAGGGGGACACATCCAAAATGAATTATGAATTAATTGTCGTCAACAATAAATTTGATTTTTTTAACTTATTTGCATTGTTTTATTGTGTTTTCTAACCTCAAGTGATTAATTTACACATAAACACCGTTATTTATTTGTACTATTTTCTAGCTTTCTAATTTATAGCCTTGTTATACCTCATTGGATAGCTGAATAATCGTAGATATTTTTAAGATTATCTGCAGAATAAGCCACATACATTATTTTTTAAATATAAAGCAAAGAAAAAAATAATTACGTAGAATTTATTCTAAGTTTTTTACTTTCGACCACATTCTGCGAGCCTGTCGGTTTGATTGCACGTAAATTGTTAATGAAAATAATAAAGCCACTTACCTAGTATACAAATACAGAAAAAATAGGAAAAATTAGGCCATAAAAACGTAAAAAAGTGGGACAGTAGACAAAAAATCGTCATTTTTATTAAAAGTCTTTAAAGTCCAATAACTTGATAACGGTTATGTTTGGGATATAGTATTTCATAGTCAAATTAGTCAGAAATAATGATAACTACAACCTAGTAAAGGATTTAGGTCGACTTACCCAGTAACCCTGTATATTAGTAATTTACCCGTTATCTAGTTGCCATGATATAAGCTCTAGTAAAGGCAATTAGATGGTGCAGTGTTAAATTAAGTATAATGAAGTAGCATTTTTAAATAGTTTTAAAAAATATGCTTATATATTTTTTCATGGTTTGGAATAACATTTCTTTAAATCATGTCTTTTAGGTTTCTCCACTGGGCCCACCGGTAAGACTGAATTTTCCTGGCAATGCAAATTTCACAGTGGAAATAGATGCTACACATACAAGAAAGAAGAAATATTTGGTAAGTTACCTTGTATGTTCTGTTTAATTATAATTAATTGTACAAGATCTCCTAAACTAAGAAAACAATCATGATATGAGGCCTTATCTTTACAAAGTGATCAAGAGATCACTTGGAAGACCAAGCAAAATACATTTACAAAAAAAATTACATTCCTTTTTCATCATAACAATACTAAACTTTAACAATGATTAATTTAATTCAAATTGATTTCTTATTTAATATTTAATAATTTAAGATCTAATAATTATAAAATAATTTTGAACAAAAATAAACTAAAAAGCAAGAAATAAATTTGCTTCGCACAAAGTAATACGTATTTTTATTTAGTGTACAGTAGAATCTCTTTATTCGCGGGGTATATGTTCCATAAATATGCCGCGAATACAGAAACCGTGAATACAGAATGGTAATTTATATGGGTTTATAGGGGATACGTTCCTAGGTGCCAAAATAAAAAACACAAATATATAAGAAAATCAATTTTATTGATGTTATTGAACATTTTGATTAATCATTATCCTCAGGCTTAGGCAATGGTTTGAAGAATTTTGTTATTTTCTCTTGCTTGGCAGTTTTTAATAGCTCCGACAATTCAGACTGATACTCAGCAGTCGCATTAGCAATTTGCCTCTTAAAATTAAGACTTCGTTCCATAGATGGATCAATGTTCACAAAGAAATCGCAAAGCTCATTTGCCATTCTTAAACCTTCACTAAGATTTTTCAGAGTAAATGTCACATTTTCAGTGCTAGTGGAAGCCTCTTCTTCAATGGGCTGTGAATTTAACATTTCCTCCAAGTCGGTTTCAGTCAAATCTTCATCTTGCGATTCAAGCAATTCCTGAATGTCACTTGATTCTATCTGTTCGAACCCATCTCGTCCTATTCCATTTGCAATTTCGGCTATGTTTGCAGTCAAAGTTTGAACTTGCACGGATTCTTCGTCATTTTCCGCAATCAGCTTTGCTGGATCACGAACAATTTTCGCCGACAATGAAGTTGAAGCTACAGATGATCTTATTTTATCTTCGGATTTTTTTATTGATCGTACAGTTGATTCGTTGACATTGAATGAGCGTGATATGGATGCAAATGACTCTCCAAGGCGTAAACGATCAAGCATTTCTATTTTCACTTTAAGCGGTAACACAGATTTTTTTCGTGTAGAAACGCGTTTCTCAATTTTTTAGTTGACATTATTAATTACGAAGAACGAAGCGAGCAGTAGAGACGTGTTACTCGATCACAATTTTTGTAACGAATGTGAAAGATAAAACAATAAAATAGGCAAAGCGGCTTTTACCAAAGAACGGAACAGCAACATTTAAAAATATACTTTATTTTTTCAGAAATAAGATTGCTTTCTTCTGTTTGTTTACATTGTCAAAAACGCCGACCGGCGGTGTTTGCGGCAAATGCGACAAAGGCGGCTTAGGTCAAAGTGCTCGGCGGTACCATTTAACGGCACTTGCAAAAGATATTGCGTTAAACACCTATTGGAATTTTGTATGAAACTTTAGATCCGCGAATAAAGAAATTTTTTGCCGCGAATAAAGAAATTGGGTTGCATTTTTTAAATCCGCGAATAGTGAAAACGCGAATGACGGAAGCGCGAATAGGGAGCTTTTACTGTAATCTATATCATAAGTTGTATGTAATAATGTAGTATGTTTAAAAACATTTTTAATAGTGTACAAGTCAAATTTTAAGTTGATTATTTATAGTTTAATAGTTTATTTAGCGAAGAAAAGTATGAAAGTGTTATCTGTTTCTCCAACGTGTCTATCTAATTAAATGAAATCTAACTTGTTTGAGACTAGATAGCTTTGTTAAATTTTCCCGCTAATATTATAAGCACGAAAGTATGCACGTCAGATCGATGCTCTTTAACGCAAAATCTATAAAAGGTATTTGACTGAAGATTGGAATACATATACATAGTTTAGACCCTTTTTTTCGCAGTGAAAAGGCATTAGTGCCTTCGACCCGGGTATGGGGGGTCACCCGGGGATATGTGGGGCTCCCGAACGGTCAACGCCGACGTTAATCGCCGACGAATCACTGCGTCCGGTATACCCACCAAAAACACTGCGAATTGCCTTCAGCCGTTTTCCTGAGAGGAGTGTCCCGGATCTTTCTAACACAGGAGGCACAATAACTAGATTTGAGGCGTGCTTAAATATGATTTGCGTAACGTATTTGGCCGTAACTCTGATATGTTCTAAGGCACGTTTAGTCCATTGGAATGTTACAATTTTAAAGGCATAATTTTATTTTTTTATAAATATGTTTTGTCTTCCAAAAAATGCTAACTCACGTTTCATTGAATGGACTAGTTTTTATTATAGATTTAAATTTTTAATGACTAACTTTATTGCTCTAATCAAGCTATTGTCTACAAAAAGCGTAAAATTTTCGCTTCAAAAAGTCATTTGCTACATTATATAATATATAGTGTTACTTATACCGTCCGTATGTTACCAATAGCAGTCTTGTGAGAAGAATTCGTATGTCGCAGACCGTTCGTTGAATTTGCTTTATGATTATATATCCAGAAAAATTAATATAAAAAAAAATTGGAGGTGTCAAGGCTGTCAATGACATTTCACAGTTCAATATCCAGACTATGCAGAATCGATAAGTTCTAAAATAGATACATTTAGATTTCGCTATTAAGGCAAAAGTTGCCATATTTATCAATAGGCTAACGACACACAAAAACCAATAACAAGACTCGAACAAGCTATATAAAGCTACAAATATGCTATAACAATATAATACATTGCTACTATGTAAAGTAAAAAATGTGCCAAGAACTACCTACAATTTGTAAAATATTACTAAAAATGTTATTTATAATTAGATCCTATTAGTATTAAAATATTTATTCATTCTCATTGTCTGTTGATAATTTTGTTTATAAAAATATACGCTTTTTATTTAAGGGCCGCTTTGTAAATTTGAATAACATAATATACCTATATTATAAGTACTCTTTATATAGGTACATATATAATAATACATGTAAAATATTTAAAAATGCAGTTTAATTTTAACTTGGCATATATAATAATTCAAAAAAGCAGTATTAATAATAATAAAACTTCCGGACATTTATTTTAAAATAGCGCCATCTAGTTTCTTTCTATGGCAACTAGATATCGACTACATAATATATTTTTTATCAGCAGACAATGAATTTGATACTTTATAAAAGTTTTTAGACATTTATAAATATATCCTAAGAGCAAGCAGTACAACTAAACACTATTACATCAATCACATTCATTGATATTATGGTGGAGTAATATCGCGCCGGCACGCAGCGTGACACGTCGAAACGAGACGGAAATAGCGGATAACCGTAGGTTAGAGGGAGACGGAAAGCTATCACTTGCTCAGTATTCCACTTTATTTTTAAAACTTTTTTTTCTGTAAATGAAGTAACGTCAAATAACGGGACGCATATAGCGTAGAACTGTATGTTAGAGCAAGAGGGAGATCAAGGTTTATTTGCTAAAACCATAAATCATTAAATCAACTTTAACACAATCATCTCGTAATCGTCTCCATACTAAATCAGATATGTATTTTGCAATCGAAAAAAAAAGAGCGAGACGTCAGATACAAAAACAGTTAAGAAGAAAAGAGACAGACGAACATCTAACAGCGTTCTCGTACAAGCTGCGTGCCGGCATCTATTCCTAATGCAACAGCTCGTTCTATTCGTGACTAGTTTAGTTAGTATAATTTAATATCTACCCTTGATATATTTTTAATACAAAAACATTCAAGAGCTCCATTCGTAACACGTTTAACATTTATACATTCGAAATAAATATACAATGAGGACTTACTTGAGATTAGCGCCATCTTGCGACACGACACGGAACCTTTGTAATATATTTATTTTACTGCGTCTATAATATTTATTTTAATTTTTTGTAACAAGTATGTTTGTGCGGTAATTCTTCTAACTTCTTAAATCATAATTATTATATGACAAAAAAACAATCATCATAATAAAGATATTTACAAAGCTCCTGTAAGGCACAACTTTAATTGACCGCAACGTTAGAAATTTCATTCAAACTATTGTCAAATAATTTATTTCCACTACCGACATTTATATCTAAATTTAAGATATTTTCTGTTTTCTTGACAGTGACATATTTTAAATAGTTTTTTATATATTAAAAGGTATAGATGTGTGTATGACGTCAGTACCGCTCGGTGGAGTCGCGGCTAGTGACGTCACTGGCCGCGTCGGTCGCGGAGCTGTAGGAGCGCGTGTCGCTGGTGTCGCGCGTGTCGCTGGTGTCGCCCGTGTCCAGCGTGTCGCCTGTGTCGACTGTTGTAGTGTCGCCTGGGGGCGAATATTGTGTTATAGATTATTAAAAATTAGTATAATAATAAGTTTTCTATTATAACTGTAATATTTTTGCTTTGGAAGTTAATTCAGTCGTTTTAATTTTGTTAAAGATAGGGCAGATTGAAAGATATATGTATGTGAAAGTATAAGAGGAATAAAATAATGCTTTTACGAGTTATAAATTTATCACAGGTTGTCTGAGTACAAATG
This sequence comes from Eurema mandarina, assembly GCA_018238005.1. Taxonomy (NCBI): domain Eukaryota; kingdom Metazoa; phylum Arthropoda; class Insecta; order Lepidoptera; family Pieridae; genus Eurema; species Eurema mandarina. The sequence goes on along the minus strand of DWAJ01001932.1, from coordinate 5,947 downwards.
TATATCGCTGGTGTCAAAACTTGTATGAGATTTTTTTTTATTTTATTAGTATTACTGAATTAGTGTCAAATACACATTATATTATACGTAAACTAGTAACTGTATCAAAAGCGTCACCTGTCAACTATCTGTGCCAGTAACTATGTTAGCAATGTCACTTATCAAATGTTTAAGTGCCAGAGGTGTTAGAGGTGTCAGGTGTCATAGTGTAGTGTGTCACCTGTGCTGTCACGGCGGGGGCGGGGGCGGGTGCGGGCGGCAGGGGGCGTGTATCAGAGCTGCTCGTCGCGCCCGTTGAGCGGCTGCCGCTCCGCATGCTCCGATGGACGGTTGCGTTTGAAGAACCCACACTATGGAGATTAAGATATTTTTTAAATTTATTTCTTAGGTTGGAGTAATAATTGTATTTAATTTTAACATGCCGTTTGTGTAAATTTAATACTATAGCAATTTAAAAACAGTAAAATTTTGCCAAATATATTTTGAGATTTAAAAAAAGTTAAGTGTTTATTATTTTTTTCATTATTTACAGTGAAAAGGAATTTCTTTCTTTCTCAACATAGACAATTGTAAAATATAGATTTAATTAAATTGTAATAGTAAAGGTTGTAAGCTCAATTTTTTCAACGGACCCATCCTTCGGTACCACAACTTCTCCTAGCTCCCTATTGTCTGTTAGTCGAGACTTTATAGTCTTACCTTATACAAGGCGAAGATCAGCAGCAGCAGCAGTAAAGCGCCCAGCACAGCAGCTAGTATGATGACCCAGAGCGGCACAGAGCCGCTGTCGAGCGCCTCGAGGCGCGGCGACACCTCGGTGTGCGCCTCGCCCACCTTCCACGCGTGCTGGGGCGGCGCGCCCACCAGCGGCAGCCGCGACACGCGCGCCGCCGCCAGCGACGACAGCCGCACGGCGTGCGCGCCCGAGATCTGAACATTCGATATATTAATTACAATTTTATTTCTAAAGCAGTACAATAATAATTAAAACCAAAATGATATGAGAGAAAATTTATTTTATTTTTATTCTGGATTTAATTTAAATTTCAACTCGATAAGCATTGCTCAATTAAAGGATCCTGAAAAAATACAGTTCTAATCTATTGATTAAGAACTATAAAAAAACTTTTGGTGTTGAAAAAAGCAATATAAATGGCTAACACTTTTAAATTTCCCTTAATCCATACACTTTACTCGCAAATTTGAACTTCGACATTGACTTCGGCTTTTAACTTTGACTTTGACTTTAAAACTGAATAGTCTCACCTCGTTGAGCACGGAGGCGTTGAGCCGCGCGCGCAGCGCGAGCCACACGTCCTGCCCGCGCGCGAGGCGGCCCGTGCGGCAGCGCACCACCGAGCAGCGGTACTTCTCCGAGCAGCGCTCCAGCAGCTCCTTCAGCTGCGGGTCCACCTGCGGACACGCTACGGTCAAACACTACTGTGATACTGTGAGACACTGCTAAGGACGAACACTACTGTGATACTGTGAGACACTGCTAATGACGAACACTACTGTGATACTGTGAGACACTGCTAAGGACGAACACTACTGTGATACTGTGAGACACTGCTAAGGACACTTCTCAAATTCCCCTTATCCCTTCCTTTTCTGTTCTTAATGAAAATAAAGTATTGAAAAGACAATGCGGAAAATTGCTTTAATTCGAAATGAACACTAATTTTTTATAGAACTTTGTTCTGTAAAGAGAACATTGTTTCCTAAAGGAGTTATTTGTAAAGAGTTGAGTGTGATTTTATGTTGAATTTTATTAACATTAGAAAAACCAGTAGATAAAGCTAATATACAAGTTCGTATTCCAAAACCATAACCAGTTTGTGTAAATTATCTACTTAAGACGTTATGACAGGAAAACATCAGACAACTTTGACTTTCATCTGTTTCCAAAGTGAAAGTCAAAGTTATCACAGATGCCTTATTCTACAAACCTCATCTTGTCGTCGTCGCCGGGTGCTCTCATGTCTTCGCTCTGATGATGAACTGAAGCTTCCACCGGAATGGGAGTACGAGTGACCACCTAGAATAAGAATTCAGATATTAATTTAAGTATACATAATATATTATATTAAGTACTTAAGTTCTTAATTAAAGAAGACAAGACCAGAAAACTTAAAGAATATTTACATACCCGATCGAGATGAATAAGAGTATCCTCCACTATAAGCACCACCAGCTGCTCCAGCTTGGTAACCACCACTCTGGTAGCTTTGACCTCCACTTTGAGCACTTTGACCTCCACTTTGGAAGCTTTGACCTCCACTTTGGAAGCTTTGACCTCCACTTTGAGAACTTTGACCTCCGCTTTGGAAACTTTGACGTCCGCTTTGGGCTCTTTGACCACTTTGACCGGTTCTGTAGCCGCCGGCCACAGCGCCTGTGACGTCAGCCATGCCCACTTTGAACTCGTTGTTGGAGCTCTGAGCAGCGTACGCTCCGAAACCTTCGAGACGATCCTCTTCCTCATCACCAACTACGGTCACGTCTGAGCCTTCTGCAATTACATTATAATGGGAAAGATCTTTTATTTATTTAATTTTTGTAATGTGTATTAATTGTTTAATAGAACAATTACGATAATTTCTTGCCGTATGTGTGTCATATTTGATGAAATGAAAAGTTATAAATATCTCTTTCTTTCTTTTTTTCAAAAGTGAAGATTATGTATCAAATTTTTTCTAATTTATTTAATATGGGAAAAAAGCTAATCCATTAAATACCTCTGAAAGTGCTCGAGCCGGCGTTCATAATGTTAGGGTTGATGGTCTCCGTCGTAGACCACGAGCCGTGGATGAAGCCTCGCGGAGGCTCCTGGCCACTTTGTTGGTTCAGGTAACTGCAAGTGTAGTGGAGATTATTGTTATTATTATTATTAACTATGTTTTATTATGATAGGAGTGGGAATGTTTCAACTCGATTGTATGTAGAACTATTAAATAGATTCGAATGCTTTTCAATTTTTAAATTCGTGTTAAATTCACCGAAATAAATATTGAAAAAATATATAGTTGGAATAATATTTATGACAAATTAGCCTATTGAACTAGAACAAATACTGTCAATGGCTTCTGCCATCTTATACAGCTGCTAATGTACTCAAAATTAAAAGATAAAAATTTAAATATCATAAGAATAATGCTAGCTCTGATCACTTTTGCTAAAAATAGATAGAATTTAATGACTTTTTAGTGGGAATGTATATTTTTTTTTAGTAAAATAAGACACTCACGCATTAAATGAGCTACCAGCCTCTCCCTCGCGGCCCAGCGTCCCGTACTCCGTGCTGGTCTCCGACTGCGATATTATGTTATGATTCGAGTCGTAAATCACTGTTCGGTTCTTCACTCGGACCACGCGGCCATCTTTATCGTAACCGCCTTCGTATCCTTGACCTCCTGACGTGTACACTTGACCGTAACCCTGGTTACCCTGGTTTTGATAACCACTTTGGGACTGTCCGTAGTTCACTGTTCCATAGGTTTGACCTTGTCCTTGACTTTGACGATTCCCTTCGCTGTAAGAGCCCTGGTTGTAACCTCGTCCAGTCTGGTAGTTCGGATTCTTAGCTATAACTTCCAAATTCTTTCTTAAAGCTTCTCTTTCTTCAGCGGTGAGGCCTTCCTCGCTGGACCACGTCCTGTTGTATGAGTATGTTCCACCATTTTGACCGGTTTGACCACCTGTTACTCTACCCTGACCGGATTGGCTAACTGTGCCACCACTTTGACTAAATTGGCCGCCACTTTGACCAAATTGACCGCCACTTTGACTAAATTGGCTTCCACTTTGACTAAATTGACTACTTTGGCTGCCGCTAGCTTGTCCACTATACTGTCCATCACGGTTCGCAAACTGACTGCCTCCTTGTGCAAATTGACCACCAGATTGGCTCCCACCAGATTGTGAGCCAACTCCACTGCTCGAGTAATGTTCTTCCCAATATTCTGAAAAGTAACAATTTAATATCACTTTTACACATTTTTTATGTATTTTATGTATTTAGTATGAACTATTTTATTTTGTTAAGTTAATGGATTACTTCTAAAATGTGACTTAACAAGGAATCATCAACAATAAAACTCACTTTGACCGTAATAAGTCCCAGCGCCGCCGACTTGAGCCTCTGAATACGTTCCACTTTTCAACATCGCTGTAAAATAATCGTTTATAATTTATATATAATAAATAGACTTTAGATTTTTATAGAGTATGCGAGTGTGTTATGTCAGTGTGCGCGTGTGTGTAACATGTATATTATATCAAAGTGTGTATTGACATAAAGAGGTGTTTTGAAAACAATCTGGAACGAGTACGTTTGATGTTAACGTGTTTGTGTGTGTGTGTGTGTGTATGTGTATTTTAGCCAGTAGTGTGTTGATGTCATCGTGTTTGTGTATGTATATATGTGTGCGTGCGTGTGTGTGCGTGTATGTGTGTGAATGTGTAAGCGAGTGCTGCGTGTGCAGCGTGCGGCCTCACCGTCCTTCTCGTTGGCGAGCAGGAAGGCGTAGGGGTTCTGCACGAACAGGTTGTCGGGGTTGACGTGGCGCGCCGCGTCGCACGACACCGCGCCCGCCCACTGCGGCTGCACCAGCATGTACACCAGGTTCTCGCCTGCACATCACACGCCACTTACTTAAGGAGCTTTCCTTGGGAAGCCGTGAAGGAAGGGAGAATGAAGGAAACACGCTGCTTAACTTACTTAACGCTTACACGGGATTCTATTAGGAAGAGCCTTATTCAAAATTCGTCATAGTGTTTTAAACAGGAAATAGGTTTTAAACAAACCGATATCGGAAACTACAGATTAATTGATGAAACCCCTATGATATGATAATGCTATTTGATAAAAACCCGGCGATACTCCTATCGCGTTTAAAAATTTTTCGTCAGCTCCATAAAATCGCAGCGGCTAGCTACCATCTGAATATGCGAATGTGTGCGTTGACAAACTCGTAAGCACACACGATACCTTGAATGGGATCATTCACAGAGGCGGCCGTACTAACACATACACACATTAGGCACTTCTGAATGTGAGTATGTGTGGTTACTAACCAACTTATTGCACACATTCGCATATTCAGCCGGTCGCTAGCCGTTGCGATTACACGGACCTGACGAAAATTTTTTAAATACGATTCAGACGGCGCAGGTAGCCCTGTCTAATCGCTCCAATGATACAGACTTAAATTGTTATTACTTAAAAGAATATATTAAGTTATTTTGTCCACTATTGTTATTATAACATAAGCTTCCACAATCATGAAAATTCCCTTTTCACTAGTAATATGCCCAATAAACTAAATTGCGACAGGAACAAAATAAATCATGATGATGATTTAAAAAAAATAATTTCAATACTCAATTATATAATTAATCTCCTGAAAATTTAAAGCACTCACCAGTCAAAGTCTGATAAGGCCACATGATATAAATCTCGGCTTCGTCCACAGTGAAGGGACCTTCGTTCTTGATGTTGTACTTGTGGATCACTTGCGGTCCAAGTTTAGTGTCGTCTTTGAGGTCTGTAGCGTCGTATAGCGACGCGTTGTAGTGCAGCTCCGGTGGGTCTGACGTGCTGTTGGAATGTAATTAAATATCTTTACATGTCTTTACATATAATAAAAACGTAACGAGTCGCTTTCTGTACATGGAAGATATATGAGAAAAAATATTATGGGAGACCTTTATTAACGCAATAGAACCCAAAACAATGATTTTTGGATTTTTTATCTGTTTTGTTTGTTTGTTTGTGCACGCTAATCTCAGAAACCGCTTATCATATCTAGATGGTGTTTCCAATGATATATTGTGGTAAGCTTCACTTAACATTTAGTGTTTAATTCATGTCAATCGGTTGATAAATAAAAAAGTTATGGCAATTTAAAGAATCACGTTGAACTTGCTGAACGTTTGTTGGCGCGGG
>DWAJ01001931.1:0-19719 GCA_018238005.1 Eurema mandarina | reverse complement strand
GATGGTCTAGAGCCTGAGATAAAACAAAGGCTACTTTTTAACTAAAAAAACGGTTATAAGGGGGAGAAAGGGGAAGTTAAAGTTTATATGAAAGTCCACGCGGACGGAGTCGCGGGCAACAGCTAGTCATATATATAAATGAACGCAGTGCTACTAAGCTTAGTGTCTGTTCATGGTTACCCAGATGCTACAAAAGCTTCTTTTTCGATGCTGTTTACTAAAACTGTACATATAAAATTGAATTTCAGAGGGCTACATGTGTGAGGACTGTGAGACAGGGTGCTTGCCGCTGTACGGGGAAATGGTGTGGGTCAAACTCGGACATTATAGGTTTGTATACTATGCAAATTAATTTCCTTTTCACTTGGTACTTAGTAGTCATCATATATATAAAAGAAAGTCGTGTTAGTTAAACCATTTATAACTCGATAACGACTCAACTGATTTGGCTGAAAATTGGTGGGGATGTAGTTTAGAACCAGGAGAAGGACATAGGATACTTTTTATCTAGTTTGCAGGGAAATTAGTTTTTTGGAAAGTAAACGCGGACAGAGTCGCGTGCAACAGCTAGTAATATATAAATGTCTAAAGCATACATCATACACAGGTCTTATATACAAAAAATATTTTTTAAAATCCAATGATAGTTAATACCAGTGACATAACTGCTAACGTCACTAATTACTATGATCATTGTTCATGTTAAAATTTTAAAGTAAAACCAATGCAGTGAATAGTGGTTTATTATAACACAAGTCTACCATATTTTAGCATAAAAATTTACACTGAGATGATTTATTAATTATTTATTAAGATAACGAACATATGTTTCTTTTTGCAGCAGATGTTTCAAAATCAACAGGTCAAGAATTATAGAAGATTTAGATGTAGAAGTTCATATTAATCTCTAAATATAATCTCATCATGCTTTCAGTAGTACAACAATAACATCTCTCAATTTCTTTAAACTTGCAGATGGTGGCCCGGTCTCATTCTTCACCCATCTGAGATCCCAGAGAACATTCTAGCTGTGAAGCATTACCCTGGAGAGTTTGTGGTCAGGTTCTTTGGTCAGTATGACCATTATTGGGTGAACAGGGGACGAGTGTTCCCGTTTCAGGAAGGTTAGTGTGTTGATACTATTGTGACAATACAATATTCTAAATAAAAATCAGTCTGTTTCAAATATTTAATATATTCAAATTAAGAAAAAAATCTTACCATTAAAAGTTTTTATTAAAATTTGTAGTATACCTAAGTTAGATTTAAGTTTAAGACATTGTACACTCAGTGCCGCTAAGTGTAAAGTCATACCAATCAAACTGTAGTATTACCTATGTATCCATAAAATAATATAGATCCTATGTCAGAAATAAATAATTAGTATTTTTAATTAACTTAAAACGATCTTTTAATAAGTAAAATATGTAAGTAAAAATATTTTTTTCAGGTGACACCGGTAAGATTTCAAGTAAAAACTCAAAAATCGACGCCGCGTTCAGCTTGGCCGTGGAACACGCTCAACGAGCCTATGATATTATTAAAGGTAAGTTTTTTAACTTATATAAAAGAGAATAATTTTTTATTGCTTATCGAGAGATCCCTTTTTTATATACAGGCTATAAAATAAATGATAAGGATAAATGCTGTACAGCTAAAAATCACTTCGTAAATAACCACTTATTAGTAAAGGATCAAAAATGGTGGGTTATCCCTAAGAGACAGACATATGCCACCGCAGACTTTTTTGTAGAATTTTTCAAGGTGAACAATACTGTAGTACAATATTTTGGTCAATCGCTGGTTAAACAGCGTTTGCAATATAAGCGCAAAATAACGTTCTTATTTACGACATTACATTAGAAACCTCTAAATTTATCAGTCATTCTCTACTATATTATGCATGTATTATACATATAAATCCTCCTTAAGTATTACTCCATCTATTAAAAAAACTGCATCAAAATCCGTTGCGTAGTTTTAAAGATCTAAGCCTACATAGGGACAGACAGACAGCGATAGCGACTTTTTTTTTATACTTATTATTATCATTATTATTTACAAAAATAAGTCTATATGTATGTTTGTTACAAGTAATATAGAGTGAAAAAGACTACATATCTTAAATTAAAATTCTATTTCTACAATTATATGCTTTCGGAATCCTTGTCTAAATGTATGTGTAATTCAAATTTTAGAGATTAAGTCTTACTGTATGTATATAAATTATAAACTATACAAGCTGTAATTCTGATTGTCTAATCTACTTAATAATATATCGTTGTCCACAGCCGCTCCACCAACAAACGAAGGGGACGAAGAGATAGCGTCCTCCCTGCTCCCGCCGCACTACGTGAAGCTGAAAGTGAACAAGCCGCTCGGCGCGCTCGCGAACAAGCGCGTGGAGGACGAGCATTCGCTCACGCAGTGCGAATGCGACCCCGCCGCGCCGCAGCCGTGCGGGCCCTACTCGCACTGCCTTAACAGGTCATTTATACATTTATTTATATAAGTACAAAAGACGATACTGTGCAATGGGTACATGCACCTACTTTTTAAATTATTAACTAGTCATTACATAGCGATAAATGTGTTTATATTTATACCATTAGGCTAATCTGCCTCTACTCTATGACGTCACGTACTCAGTTGATGGTGACTGCTAACCCTTTATATAATTATATACCCACACCCCTTGTGTGCGTTCGATCTCCACATTGGAAAAATACATCTATTACAATTTATCCGTTAACTAGAAGCTCTGCCAAGCGTGGGGCTAGATGGCGCTATATTAAAAGGGCAACTATCAGAGTTCCTAGCCGGTTCTACTCTATAGAAACTGCCTTTCGAGCTGGAAATATTTTTATAATACCATGAGGATTCAATAGTGTTACTATATGTAGCCTTGAATAAAGAAATATTTGATTTGTTTAAATAAGTGTCCTTATTTTTTTTTGTTTTATATAATTTTCCCCACCCCCAGGATGTTGCTAACGGAATGCGGTCCGTCGTGCCGCGCGGGCGAGCGGTGCTGCAACCGCGCCTTCGAGCGGCGCGAGTACCCGCGCATGCAGCCCGCACGCACCTCCGCGCGCGGCTGGGGACTGCGCACGCTGGAGCCTATCGCCGCCGGTTAGATGATACATATAATAATACCTAACGAGTCGCTGTCTGTACATGGAAGATGTATGTGAAAAAATATTATAGGAGACCTTTATTAACGCAATAGAACCCAAAACCATGATTTTTGGAATCTTTGTCTGTTTGTCTGTATGTTTGTGCACGCTAATCTCAAAAATTTAGTGTTTAATTCATGTCAATCGGTTGATAAATAAAAAAGTTATGGCAATTTAAAGGATTACGTTGAACTTGCTGAACGTTTGTTGGCATTTTAAAACATGCTGCCCAAAGTCACTTCTCTACGCGGGCGAAGTCGCTGGCACAGCTAGTATTACATATACATATATACATATATGCTCGAATATACACGCACAAGGGCGCACGCACACACACACACACACATGCAATAATACGAACAAGGACACACGCATACATGCACATGCAGTAATATGAACAAGGACGTATGCACGCACACATGCACACAAAAGCAACAGTACGAACAAGCACGCACACTTACACACAAGCTCCAGCATACACGCAAACACGCACGTGTAATAATACGACGACACATGATTTTTTACCGTTTATATTTACGTGTCACTTAACGACGACGTAGCGGACTTACATTTATAAACAATACTATATAACTTTCAGGTCAATTCGTGATAGAATACGTAGGAGAGTTGATAGATGAAGAGGAGTTCCAGCGTCGCATGAAGAGGAAACACGAAGTGAGAGACGAGAACTACTACTTTCTCACTCTGGATAAAGAGAGAATGATCGATGCCGGACCTAAGGGGAATTTGGCCAGGTAATGTTATAGTACATAAATTATCACTCATTTACAAACTACAATGTGTCACAGTGGCATTACTCGATAACTACTTTTTTTTAAATTTATTATGTTATAATAGATAGAATAGACATTGATAGTTCATTAGAGACATTTTAAATAAACATAAAAATCTTGTTTGTAGATATCTTACTTAAAAGTTTAATAATAAAAAACCTTTAAAGTTGTTTTCCTCAAATTCCAGTTATTCGTTGTGCCACATTGAATGTTAATAAAGACAATAAAAATAAATTTTTATTTATTTTTTAATTAGATAACACTATCTATGACCGCAACAACCTACTTGCTAAGACACCTCCCATTAGGGTAGTTCATTTATTATTTATTTTTATTTATATGTAATTCAATATGTAATTACAGGTTCATGAACCACTCATGTGAGCCTAACTGTGAAACTCAAAAGTGGACGGTACTCGGTGATGTCAGGGTTGGACTATTTGCCCTCTACGATATACCAGCGGTAAGTTAAACATTTAAACTTTGACTTCAAAGTCAAATATATCTTTATGCAACTAGGCTGCATATAGTAATCCTATGAATCGTCGTGGCATTACAAAAAAGTTACCATCGGTTCAGAAGGCAGTTTCTACAGAGAAGAACCGACCAGACACTCTGATAGTTGCTCCTAAAAAACAATTACAATTATAAACAAATTGATTTATTTTTGTTAAATTTCTTTCTATAATGGAGTTAGGTGCCAGATTTTTAGTAGTTGAAAGTTTTAACAGATTTTGTTAAAGTCAAACAAAAGGAGTGTTCGACTTCTTTAATATTTAAATTCCGAATTTAAAACTTCTTTGAATTATATATAATGTACTTATGTATGTATGTGTGTTCATTACAGAACAGTGAATTGACATTCAACTATAACTTGGAGTGTGCTGGTATAGAGAAGAAACGGTGTCTCTGTGGCACCAAACGATGTTCCGGTTTTATGGGGGCTAAGCCGAAACAGGTTACCTATCCAATTTTAAAAACTGCATTGTCATTTATTCAGTAGATTAATAAATGAATTTTAAATCATGCATTATGTATTAACCAATTTAAATTATGTTTATATAGTGTTTGTTAAACAATTGCTTGAAATCTTGGTTTTATTCTTCTAGGATGAATCTCAAACCAAAAAGAACAAAGTAGCGGCGAAACGGACATACAAAAAGCGGAAACCGATATCGATAGAGTTATCTCCTACAACCAGTCAAAAGACCAAACGTGGTAAACCAAAGAACAGGGAACTCACGGAAATAGAAAAAGACCTGTTAATTATTAAAAGTGCTACTAACGGAATGTCCAGTGATTCAGAGTCCAGCGGAAGACTTAATAGTATGGATAGTGTAAATTCGTTAAAAAGAAAAAGACAACATGAAGAAACAAATGATGTCAGCTCACAAAGTGCAAAGAAATCGAAGTTGGAAAAGAATTATGATGGAGATTGAATTTAGCGTGGAATGGAATGTTCGGTTTTATTTGAATTTGGAACAATGTAAAAGAACTAAAGTTTGTAGTGTTGAATGTTCAGTTCAATTTGAATTTGGAACAATGTGTGGTAACTATTTAAATTTAGAACACAGATATGTCAATAACAATGCTTCCATGGTCCCTTCAATTTAAATGTGGAATATCCATGTTGAAACTAAACATTTGAATGTTGACATTTGAATTTGGAACAGCTATTACTTTAACTTTATAGTGAACGCTTGGAATTTAAATTTGGAATATAATATTGTATTACGCCAGTAATCTATTCTAAGGAATCTATTCTAAGGATAATTCTAAGGATTATTAAATCTCGAATTTTCTAGAAGAAACTGATCTAAATCTCAGTGAAAGTGAACAGTGAAAATGTATAAGGAATATTGGGTGATCATATCACAGACTGTAGCGTGTATAATAGTATAAGTTTTGTATAATACATATTAGTCTATTCTTGTATAATAACTGAAAGGTTTAGAGTGCCTCGATATAATTTGTGATTTTAATGTTATAAATTGAACTAAGGCAAAGAAAAGTTTTATGGTTTGTGCAATGCAAGTTTGTGTAAGTGCCTGTTACCGATAACTTAAAAATCACTAAACAGAATTTGATGGGAATTTTTAAATTGTAACTGGTGGAGTTCCAAAATTATGTTTTGCTAATATACAAATTAAGTTGTCGTAAATTACCCTATATTTTACTTGTATTAAGAATTCTGACCATTTATAAATTATAGTGTTCATTAAATAAGTAAAAATTAAAAATTGTTTTATTTTTAAATCGTTTATTTAATTTTTTATATAAAACATAAGTTCGTTTGTTTGATTGGAGAATCATTGAAACTAAAATTTTTAATAATATGTCTGTTTACTTATATTAATATTATTAGAGATGCATTTCGTTTTTTAACTGAACGCTGACAACTCCTAGGGCTCGAATAGTGTAAATATAATCAGAATAAGAGCTAAACAGTATTTTGGCTGAATTATTAATAGTACGTATCATTTCTCTTTCTAAATAATTTTAAAATTATGTCTGGATACTGAAAGCCAAATCAAATTTTAAGTACTACTTAAATTCTCTCTGAGAGTTGTAGAGAGAGACTTATATTCGTATTTCATCTTTGTATTTGGTAGTTAGAATCAGTCGAGTTAAGCTTGTAAGTTAGCCTGTATTGCTTAAGTTAACAAATTAAACAAATCAAATAATTTTAGGCCTTAAATCCTCGCAAAGGGATATGTGAATATTATACCGAAAACGACATAGCCCTTTCCTAGCTAGCGGCTTACGTATGTTGGTGTATTAACTGTACCTATTTGCTAATCTAACAGTAAAATTAGATTTATTATAGGTTATGACCCAAAAAGTGTATAAAGTATTGTAACAGCTGACTGGACGAATAAATCTTATAGAAAATTAGTTTTTTTGTTGCAGAAACTCTTTTCTATTAACTATTATCATTTCTATTGAACGATTTGAACGCCATCTAGTTAATTCAACCGGAACATATATGACTTTAATTCTAAAAAATTAAACAGTCGTAGGATAGAAAACAGAAGTGAAAATTGAATTAAACTAGATAGCGTGAATCATGGAAGTATTACACAGACTTAATCTGATAATCCCTTAAATATAATATAATCGATCCGCGCTCTAAGAAACCATATCTGTACACAATAATATGTAGGTGAGACCAGCAATTTCTTATGCTTAATGACACGAAAGCTCACCAATAACCTTGCTTGCTATAAGAAATTTACCCTATAGATTAATTATATTATATAGTCGGACAAAATTGTCTACGTTGAAATGGCTTACTTTGCCTGCTCATACTGCGTTTCTTCTTGTTTCTTCACGAATGTTCCCTTACGTGAAGCCACATTATATATGGCCGAAAGACGGACTAATAAGGGAAGAACTTAGGTATTAGTCTATGCGTTATACGTCTATAGCATATAAAATCACATGGAAGGAACTTAAGAAGCCTTACAAAATAGTCTTAAAAAAATACAACTAATTAAACAATTATTTATTAATTTCTACAAACAATAGGAATAGACAAATCAAATATAGCGTGAAAACAACTCTATACATATGTTTTAATATCGGATACTTCAGAATTATCCGATTACGATATCTTTTTTCGAGAAACATATCTGAACACCACCAGATCTGAAAATTCGGAATAACTTTAGATTTTGAATTGAATATTTGTTATTATCTGTGCTATTATGCTGAAAAGTTAAATAAAATTAATTCTTACGCAATCGGATTATATTTATGTATATGTGCAGCGTGCAATTTTTACAAATCTTTCAGCTTTCTTAATCAAATTATTTCTTTCATATAAATAAACATTTAGACACTACGACGCACAGTGGTTGATTTGACCAATTTAGCTGGTCATAACTCATTTTTTTTAAAGTTAAGATTATCGACCAGAAGTGACTAAAATCGAAAGAGTGATAGATAGGTTTTTTTTTTTTTTTTATGACATGAAGAGGGGAGACGAGCTGGACGCACTCCTGATGGTAAGAGACTTTGCTCCGGGCGGGGGTGCACTACACCGACGCTCCCCACTTTGAGTCGTCAGATGTTAAGACTCATTAGCCCAGTAATTTCAGGTGACAAGAATTTACCCCCCTCCCCTTGCTAGCATGCACTGAGGGCCTGTACCAACAGCTCGAACTTGACCTTCGTGCTAATTCTATGTTACTGTTCTAATTAATCTCAGTTGACGCGATTAAAGAAAAATTTATTATGTGTATTTCACTTCAATATTGGCAAAGATTGTGATGGATTCGTGTAGTTCAGGTAAGAGTTGTTATATTGTAATTTTTTTAAGTGTTTGAACTTCATTTTATAATTAATATTCAATTTTAAAAAAGGGTATGTAGGAACATGTTTTTGTTGTCAATTTTCTTTTTCAAACGTAATTGATTTATACTATCGCCCTCAATCGCGTTATAGTTTTTTTTGTTTCAAATACTTTACACATTAAGCTAGCTTATGACACATATTTTAGCTGCGGATGCCTTATTTGGAGGTTTTTTAAGATTGTAGGTCATCGTCAACGTTGCGACGTTAGGTAAATACTAAATACCAAAATATGTTTATATTATTTGGTTGCACTCATAGACGTCATATTCTAATAGCTATTTCTAATAATAACCTAGCGCTTATAGTATACACGCGTGCCACACAGCCCGGAAATCAGCCTGGCAAGGGGCACGGCGAGTAGCCTGGAGGGGGGGGCACGCCAAACCCGCTGTATAGGTCGCGGCACGGATGTTTAGCGCTGGACGAGAATAGCTGCGTATCGGTACAATCGCGCTCGTAATTGACGTATTGGTGGGAGAAAGACAACACGACTGGGGATTGGGGAACCCATCAACGCTCGCGCACCCGACGATCACGCGCCCGGCGCGCCGTGCCGTCCCCTCGATCGGTATCTTATTTTTAACTTCTGCAAGGTTTCGTTCAGCGCTAAAGATTCGTGACGCTACTTATATTTTGCTATATCTCTGAACCAATCTAATATGGATATTATGTACATCCTATACAGGTTCATTATATAAATAATGGCATACGGATAGAACATTCTATGTTTGGCTCTTGGCGAATTCGTAACCTTTTAAGAAGTAATAAAAAAGATTTCTTATTTTAAGATCTTATTCTAAGACTACATTTAAGTGCTTACTTACAATACCTAAAATCGCAAATATAGCAGAACACCTTTTTAAACTTGAACAAAATAGAGGCGGTGCATTGTCGCTCTTTTGCAAATATTCTTTCAACATTTCATTTGTAGTTTTTATATTCCCGCTATATCAAAAAATCTATTTAAAAATAACCTGAAAGGAAATTATAGATTGACAGCTGTCATCTGTCAACTTAATAAATATGTCACAGACAAAATAAACTTGCGTCTATTTAGAAAATATATATTCCATATTATTGTTTCTTTCTTTATAACGCATGGATACTATAAAAACAAACGTACATCCATACATCCTCACAAAATTTCACATTTATGTTAAATTAGACGTTAAATAAAATTGTACCTACATCTTACTGGTTTCTATGTTATCACAATTAATAAAACTTTAGCCAACATGAATTTACATAAAGCCATTAAATGACGTTAGTTTCTGATAAAGCTTGATGTAACCCTCACATAAATCCTATACAAATTGAAACCAATTTAAGAGATATAGACAATAGACATATAAAAGAAACTTAGATAAATAGAGAATATAATATTAATATATTTTTTAATGTAAAAAATATCGAAATCCGTTCAATGGTTTGATCGTAACAGACTGACTTTTAGACAGATCAGTTATTTTTATTCCTCAATCCTGACTTAATAAATTAAAAAAGCATTTTATCTCAACATTCAAAAGATCAAATTTTAATAATCCGACCAAAATTGAAGAGATATTTAACAAGTTTATATTAAATTGGCAGGAATTTATTAAAACGGACCGCCATGATTTGTTATTTTTTCATTTCCTTTGTAAATCAGATTACGCTTTCAATTCGTTACTTACATTGTAATGGAAAACATTTATTTGGGGATTTCAGCTTTATTGGGGGTGATATTTTATATCGATCAATCTCTATGTGTGTGCATCACATGTATATAGGTATATTATGTATGTATTTTTTGTGAAAGAATGTGTGCACTTTCAATATAGATGTATTTATTTATTAGTAGCATATAAAAAAAATCCTGTGCAACCATTCAAAAAACATTTGCGGAGCCGTGAGGCACATGTTTTAATTTTAAGTACTTTTGAAATTTCTTTTTAACTTCATATTCATTCAAATACGTGAACATCTCAGAAGCTTATCGTAATACAAAAATATAATATGTACCTACCTTTATTTTTCATGCCAAAAATTTAAACTCAAAACCTTTCTAAGGATCATGCCCACGCGTAATCTTCCCAATCCCTCGGCAAACAAAAGTTTTCATTCTATAATCCGGCTATTGTTTACATTGTATTCATACGAGATGTCTTCAACGTGAAACATTATAAAAATGCCCGGTAATAAATATTGCGCGTCGACCTTTGGAAAGAGAGCGTCGGCTTATTTCGGCTTTGTATAGCGTTCTCTCTCACACTATACACTTGTAAATTGACTATCTCTGTTTTGCATACTGGCAAACGTTGCACATTCAGTGTGTAAAAGAGAAAACGCTATATAAAGCTGAGGATATTTACTGGTCTCTTTCTAAAAGGTTGACAAATCTTATTCTTGTCGGGTATTGTACAAACAAGTTCATAAGTCGCGGCAATAAACAGCGAGAAACCCGCCATTTTTCCTCGCAAGTGACGTTTCTCAGCAATTCTCCTTATGATGTAGATTTTACAGCAATCATTTGTGCGGTGCCATTCGCGAAATGGCCTCCGCGGAAGAAAACCATTTACGTTTCGCGCGCTTTCTTTGTGAATGTTTGCATCTTATTACTTTTGTTTATTAAGTTAGATTATATTCTTTTTAAAATACTCGGTGTGTCCTTTTTACAGTTGCATCAATCTTTAGTCTGTTCTTTGTTCGATATTTTAAGGTAATATGTATTATTATATAAACTTGAACGAATGTGGGTATTTTTAAGCAGTTTTTAAACCCAAGGCCTATATATAGTATCTAGTATATAAATGGTAGTTATTTATCTAGATAGATATCTCTAAGATAATTTTTAACCGTCCACCATCCCCTCTTACAATAATTTTTTATTGTTAAAAAGTAGGTAGCCTATATCCCTTTTCAGGCTCTAGACTATCTGTGTACCAAATTTCATTACAATCGGTTCGTAGATTTGCCGTGGAAGCGAAACAGAAAGACAGAGATTCTTTTGCATTTATAAATTATAATATTAGTATGATTTATATTATTTATATTATTTATACATACTTTGAAAGAAGATCTGTTTTCTAAAATAATTATTTTACGAAAGAAACACCTTGAATCACTAACTAATCGTCAAGCCCCAATAGTAGTTACTGCTTTTGGGCGTGATTCATCCAGTAGTTTTTGCGAAAAAGAGTAATTAGTAAGAAAGTACAAGCAAGTTTACACGTTACTTACTTTTAAAGTACCTAAGTTATTGTACTCAAGTATTATGTGGACGTTGTCCATAGACTATACGTCCTCATAAACTATAATATATATATATTACCAAGGATAGGAATGGTGCAAGGTATTTCTCCGCAAACACCTATTGTTATAGAAGTGTTGATACAACCCAAGCATTCTCCTCCGATCGCAAACACTTAAATCTTCAAAGAAATACTTTGAAGGGGATTATTGACGACGATTTCACCTGAACGTTGAAATTCAATGTTTTATATAAAACCTATACGGTCTGGAGATGGCATACTTCTGAAAATTTGGAGGAGGAGATTCAGAAAATGTTTTTGAAGATACATAATATAATATATTATTCCACTAGCTGTTGCCCGCGACGCCGTCCGCGTGGACTTTCATATAAACTTTGAATCCCCCCTTCCTCCCTTATAACCCTTTTTTCCAGTTAAAGTCTCAACTGACTGTATGCCAACAATCAGGTCGATTGATTGCTTAGCTACGGCGTGAAGGAAGGTCAAACAAACAAAACACTTTCACATTTATAATATTATAGTATAGTTATAGTATGGATTTAGTCCGTATTATATTATTTTACCTTTTTAAATTCGGTAGGAAACCTTACTATAATTTCCTTCTAATTTATCTAAATTAAACAATGAAACAATATAGTTAAAATACAGCAATGTTTCTTAAAGCAGCTGCAAGCGGGCGACTATGACTCCAAGCTCAGAGATGCAAGATCAGAGGCATAAGTCATATTATGCACTATGCTAAGATCATAGGGGATGCTATCTCAGTACATATCTATTGTTTTAGATTTCAGGAAGTCATCTTTTTAAAATATATAAAATTTACAATTCTGTAACTTAACATTAGTATATATTAAATACATAATTGTAAGTCATATTTTATTTAAGTATTATATATAGTTATTTTATTACTGTATTATTATTAGTAAAAAATATACCTATAATTCAATTTGGAACAGACAAAAATACCACATGAAATCAGAATGACAGCGCTTTATAACAATACGAGAAATTATTCAAACACAACCCAAAAATTTTGGCGAAAATACGAAAAAAATGTCGAGTTATTTAGCGACAATGAAATGTAATAACAAGTTGGCGAAGTATTATTTAATAAAGGCTCACGTGTGGGAGCCACTGTCGCGGACTTTTGTATGAAATTATGAAAAAACTTTTCGTCACACATTTTTATGGTAATTCGCGTAATTTTGTTTGTTATACTTTACATTAATGCCACTTACCTCTGATTTTAAAAAACTCGCCGTACATAATATAGAGAGACATGAGATGTCACTAAATAAATGCAAAACTCTATTTTTCCTATACCCATACGGAACCCTAAAAATAATAGCATGTAGACACTGAAAGGTTCATAATAGGATGTTTAATTACTTTAACTTGGTGGCTCGTAGCGAGCGATATATTATTATGTATGTATGTCAACGTCTACCTAAGGAACTTTTTGGTCGCGATCTATGAAGTGTGGAGGCGCTACATATAATATTTATTAAACCGATTATTTTGAATACATAGTATATTGTAGTGGAATGAAGGTATATTTTTATACTATGCTATACTAACATAGTATAACGGTTCTACCCGGCTAGTTTTTGATCCCGAAGCAATTTCTGACATAATAGTATTCCATGTGTTCTTTATCCAAGATGAAATTTACGTTAGGTTTCTGAGGTTTTTAATAGCGACCGTACCTACTTTTTTGAGATCGGTTCAAAAAGGCTTGCATATATAGTAAAAAACATTGCACGTTACGTCTTAACACTTAAATATGTCGGAGATTGATTTTTCTGCATTTTCATAATCACTCCATAGTATAAAACAAAGTCGCTTTCTGTCCTTATGTCTCTTTGTATGCTTAAATCTTCAAAACTACGCAACGGATTTTGATCCGGATTTTTTAATAGATTGAGTTATTCAAGAGAATGGTTTGTTTACTTGTGTATTACATACAGAGTATATGAAGCTAGAACTTGATTTTTTGTCACGACATTTATTAAGAGAACGTGTTCATATACTCTTGTAGTCGGTTGTTCCTAATTACCAGCTCCATAGTTCAGGGTGCGACGCACAAACTTCGTTTGCCAGCCGTCAGCCCAGTCAACTGCGGAGACACTCAGTATGGGACCACACACATCGCTTATAATCAGTTTTAGTGTAATGAACTGTCTTGAACTATTAAAATAAAGCTAGGTTCATTCCTGTTCGCGTGCCAGTTATTAGTTGTAGAATTATTTGGGAGCTATTTGTATTTATACACACACACACGCATGCATTTTTTTAACTCAAGATCGGCTAGATCAATTTTCATAGTTTTTGGTTCGTTGGATTTATAGCATAGCAGGCCCCGAATTGCAGAATACATTTTAAAATAATGAAAACTTTATGGGCAAAGTTTATTTGCCACGCGGACGAAGTCGCGGGCAACAGCTAGTTTTAGGTATATAATTATGTCAATTTGTTGTTCCAATGAAATTATCGTCGATATCGAATATATTTGATACAACTACTTAATAAGGAGTCCAAACAAACATAAGTTAACTGTTTTTTTGTTGAATCATGAACGAAAAGGTTTTTAATTTTATCGAAGTTTACAACTGTATCGAAAGTAGCCAATCGACGTTGATTGTGTTCGAAGCAGAGCTTCTGCACAAGTTTTATTTTCTTAGGTATTTGCATCGTATTTGGCGGAGAACAGGAATACTTAAACACGGACTAAAAGCCTAGTTTAGGAACCAGTCTCCTAGAATATGCAATTGGAAATTATATCTATCGTAAGTAACATTATGTTCACTAATAGTAATTGAACCCACTACCCTTCATGCTGATGGCAACTGATACCACTACGACTAACGGTTAACCAACAGACAATTTCGGTTGAATGTGTGTAAGTCCCGCAAGTATTTCAAGTATACGCAAGTAAAGTAAGTTTAAGTAACATTTATTACTATCTTATGTATAACAACAAGTAGCTATTCGATCACAGCGGCAGGTTCCATATTATCATCTTGTAGCTGTTCACTATTAGCAGGAAGTAAAATACCACTGAAAAAGAAGAATAATTATAATTAATTAAAGCCTGGTGCAATGGTAGCAAAACTACCTTCTGCGTGAATAGTCGTGGGTTCGAATCCTACACCGGAAAAATATATTTGTAATTTCCATTTGTATTTTTATAGGGTCTGGGTGTTACGTATTGTATGTATGTATTTACAAAAGAAAAGTATGTAGGTATATGTTATTTATTCCGTTATCTAGTTGCCATAACATAAGCCCTGATTAGCGTGGGACTACATGACGCTGTGTAAAAAATAAATGTCCTAAAGTATTATTATTTATTTATTTATGTAGTAACGTATTTAGTAGTTTATAGTAAAGGATCAAAGTACATGGCTATGGTGAATGCTATCCTATCCTAATAATATTATAAATGTGGAAGCTTATGATAATGGATGTATGGATGTATGTTTCTTATTCTTTCACGCAAAAACGGATGGACCGATTTAGTTGAAGTTTGCTATGTAGATAGGTGATACCCTACATTAAAACATACCATTTATTCCTCCGGGAACGGAAATTACGCAGGTAAAACCACGGGGAATGGCTAGTCAGTTATATTCATTTAGACTTGAAAACGTGATGCTAATAAGAAATTTATTTATTTTTTAAAAAACTTCAAGTTATATTTAATCAGAAACACTAAATATACTTAACTATTATACTATAGCTGTATGACTATTATTTATTACTAAATAACATACATTAATTCTTATGTTACTTATATAAATAAGGTGAAAATTTTTCAGTATGGCTGCTTAGCTGTTTGTTACTCTATCACGCAAAAACTAGATTAGACCCTGAATTAATACATACGAAACTAGTTATATCGATATTGCTTATTTATTAAATAAGGCGAGTAAAACCGCGGGGCAGGTCTAGTATACAGCTTAAAACTTACAGCAGTTCCAGCTCAACCCAAAGATCAGCTTAATCGCCTGTCTGCCGGTAGCGTTCCCACTCCTCATAGTTTGCGCGGCGAACGCAGTTACATTCAAAATGGCGTGCGCCATATTGTATATGAACGCATACCAGATGAAAATATGGACCAGCCTGTAGTGCGCCTAGAATGAGAAGAAAACATTTAAAATTATAATCCGATTAAAAACTAGTTTTCTAATTATAGAACTTAGACAGTAGCACTCTAAGTTTAATTTGTATAAAACATGCATAATATATGCGAATGAAGTCGCTAGTATAGTACGCGTCACGAATCTTTAGCGCTAAACGAAACCTGCGCAGAAGTCAAAAATAAGGTATTGAGGTAGCGGTGCGGCGCGCGGGGCGCGTGATCGTCGGGTGCGCGAGCGTTGATTGGTTGTCCCAGTCGTGTTGTCTTTCTCGCACCTATACGTTAATTACGAGCGCGGTTCTACCGATGCGCAGCTATTCTCGTCAATCGCATACTATAAATATATAAAACGAATAATCGCACCATGCAATTTTCCCTGAGTAACCAAGTTCCTTAGAGTAATGTTAAACAAACACTTTCACACATAACTTCCTTGTAGAGACTAAAATGTTTTTGCTCAAACAAGTAAACAATAAAACCAATACATATACCACATAACACAATAGTTTACTCAAAAACACATCTATAATATTAATCTTTTTCTGTTTAAACCTTAATTAAAACTTCGACTACTTGTTAAAACCGAACGGAAGGTCAAGGTCTGTTTGTGGAGCTCACCAATTAGTGTCAGTTCATCATTTCAGTAATAATTAATGCTCGCCCAAATGAAATATCGAATTTAATCAATAACAAGCACATTGCCACTTCATTTGAGTACCTCGTAACAATATAGGGGACCATTTTGAGTATCTTTATTACATCGGTAATAGAGACTTTTTAGACTACGTAAAAGGGTTAAAATTCTGAAGTACGCATGGTTTCCTTTGTACTATACTATACTCGTTTTGCTTCTAATTCTTCCCTTAAAGAGGCACTCTTAAAAGCTAGCAACACATTGAAAACCTGGCTATGTCTCTGGATCAGCTATGATACGTAACATGGAGCAACTAACCAGATTGAAATTGTCCTCGCATTCTGGAGTTAGAATTTGTATACAGATTGGTAAGAGTGTGACACAATATTCCTTATTTTTTTTAAGGCAGCGACTTTGGAGACTCACTCACGCATACGTTAATATATAATGTTGATTTATAAGCATGTGAGCGTGTGTATGTGTGTGTGTGTGTGTGATAAATGAAGAAGTGTGGGAAAACTTACCAAGAATATACCAAAGAATAGCATTCCACAAGCCATCATGAAGCCCATAACAAAGAATAAGTACAGAATCTTAGTGTAATAGAACAAGCCGCCATCTTTGTTGGGAAATATACTCGCGATGGTCTTGTCTGCCGTCGACAGCTGTATGAAGGACCACATCTGGAATCAGCAAGCAGAATATTATCTGTCGGTAAATAAATAAATGAGCCTCAGCTTGCTACAAGGCGCCATTGAGTCTTGAGCTAGGAAGAGTTTCTGTAACTTGACGTTTCATAAAACTAATAAAATAATTTTTAACAAAAATAAACCTTCAAAATAAAAATGAAAATAGACTTCAAACTAAAAAGCAAAAAATAAATTTGCTTCCCACAAAGTAATACGCATTTTCATTTAGTATATAGAAATGATTTAATAGTTATTTCATAATTTTGAAGTATATACCAAGTAAAACAACAAAAATTCATATAGATATATTTTTGGACTTTTTATCGTATACTGTGTCGGGTAATAAAACTACGCGAAAAAAATCACGGGCCCTTCATTTTATCAGGTTCAAAGATTACTCCATAAATTATCCTCTTTTTAACATAATTAAGACTCGGAAATATACCAGCAGCAGCACAGCGATAGTAATAGAAGCAGGTTTGAGAGGAATACTCCAGCAGCACTTAAATCGGAAGCCGAGCTGGTCGACCGGACTGTGGCGCACGGGGGCCGACAGCGTCAAATCTGGCAACTCTTCAGGGTACGGCGTTGGACATTTGCAGAATTTCCATCTATTAGCATATAAGGGCTTATAAAAATTGTAATTCGTATTTGGTTTTCGAGATACAAGCTTGCGTGGTTAGTGCATTAACCACTGCTACATTGATAGGACCTAATGATAAATAAGTAAATAAAAATAGATACACGGTATTTTCGTTGCAATAAGACTTGAGTTGCTTTTAGAAGAGAGCGTATTTGCTCTACGCCTTACAAGCTTTACTATTTTTCATAGTTGACAATGACCACTTTTCATCAGGTAGACCGCCTGCTCATTTGCTCTTATTTTATAAAATTAATGGCATAGTTTTCTTTACCAAGTCAATTTTAATTATGAAAATATCATTCTTTTACATAAAACTTATAAATTTAATAAACGATCCGCCCAAAATGATTTTTTTCACGTAGGTAGTATTAGTCAGAATTAAAAATTGCATATTTACTCACGACTTAATGGTTTTGCAAATCTTGCGCATTTATTTAACTGATCATCTTTATTTACGTAATTCTAAATTAAATATTTATTATTAAATTAGGTATTATTAACGTTTAACACAGTAATATCTTTGGTTGATTATGTCATCTGTGACATTCAGAAATTTTATAAAAGATAATAAATAAAATAGTTTAATTATTATTAACGATAATTTTGAAAATAATATTAAACTTTCACAAATTATAAAAAATAAAAACGAATTTAAAACATCCATGATCTTTATATAGCTTAATCTGACTTCAAATGGTAACCAAAATTAGGTAGAATGATATGGATTGTAGCTGATGTGAACCTGGTTTAAGACCTGAACATATACCTGAATCTAGACTGGGTCTTAGACCTATACCTAAACTTGGACCTAGACCCGAATATAGACTTGGTCCTAGACCTGGAACTAACCTGAATCTAGAGTTGGACCGGTCGTGAATACTTTAAGTTATATAAAATTACGCTTATGAGGTCCTAATAAAGTTATTTTATTAATCTAATCTATAAAAAAAATAAATAATAATGTACACATTTTTCATAACAAATCAGAGCTAACGATTGGCTCGCGTCGTTATATCTATTTGCGCGTAAAAATTCCGATTCCAAGTAATATTGTAAATATTTTCCCTACCTTACGTTATAAATATGAAAATTATGTCTACATGTCTGTTTGTTACGCTTATACTGCTAGAGAGATTTTATAAAATCATACATAATTGTAAAGTGCGTAAAGGTTATAGAATATAGGTTTTATCGAAATGATTTTTTTCTTCCTTTTTTATTTACTTCGTATACCGCGTTGGTAAATCTACAATATAATGTGTCAGTAATTTCAAGAACGGATGCGGCGATTTCATTGATATTTTTCCAATAGATCTAAATTACGTATTCTTGAATTGATATATATTATTAAAGCACGGGAAATAAACCAACGCGAGTAAAACCGAGAGATGCATATTGTATTGGGTATACAATATCGCTTTTCCGGGAACCCACTAGGCTCCGGGGAAATTGCATATTCTTCGAAAGAGGTTTAGCAATCTGCCCACCGTAGCATTATATAAAATTGCACTCTTCAAATCAAATATGATTTTTATTACCTGTATAGTACGCGTCATTTATGTTTAGCGATTGACGAAAATAGCTGCGCATCGGTAGAATCGCGCTCGTAATTGTCGTATTGGTGCGAGAAAGACAACACGACTGGGACAACCAATCAACGCTCGCACACCCGACGATCACACGCCCCGCGCGCCGTGCCGCTACCTCGATACCTTATTTTTGACTTCTGCACAGGTTTCGTTCAGCGCTAAAGATTCGTGACGCGTACTATACTAACTCTTAACTGCGTCTTTTTTTGTGTAAGGCTTTATAAAGACTAATTTTAATGAAGGTTTACGTGGTAAAATAGTTTATCGAAATCAATCTAGTAGTTATGACAGTAAGGTTATTTTTGTACTTATAAAAATAACATTATTAAAGTACTGTACCGTGATCCGAAGTCTAATATAGTATGAGATAAGCCATTGCTTTCGCCTGTATGTTTTGTCTCTTTTCCTCCTTAGTAGGTCGATTCTCCATCCCTTTCTTAAGGCCC
>DWAJ01001930.1:0-19721 GCA_018238005.1 Eurema mandarina | reverse complement strand
TCTTATATACACTGTAGAACGTGCACGTAACTGCTACTAAATAATTTATTATTATTTTTGTAGTTTAAAACCAACTCTATAACTTACAGCTATGAAGGTTGACACAGTGAGCTTAGTGAACGGACCAGCTGTGAATATGATGGTCTTCTTTAGCTGTTCCCCGAGCAGGGCCACACTACGTTGGATCCTGACGTCTTGAGACCACCAGGCGCTGGCGTAGACTCCTGCATTCGCCTGCTGTTAAGATATACTTTATTTTACCCTTATGTAAAGCTGAAAAGGTTTTTTGATCTCTGGACCTAATGGTATCATTTGGAAAAGCATTTTTGCATGCATAATAGTCTTTGTATAGAAATAATTGTATATTGTAATTTACATTAAACATTAAAATTGGTAGGTATAGCTCGTGTCACGAATGTTTAGCGCTGGACAAGAATAGCTGCACATCGGTAGAATCGCGCTCGTTATTGACGTATTGGTGCTAATCAACGCTCGTGCACCCGACGATCACGCGCCCCGTGCGCCGTGCCGTTTCCTCGATACCTACCTTATTTTTGACTTCAGGTTTCGTTCAGCGCTAAAGATTCGTGACGCGACCTATAATAAATTGCTTTCTTTATGTTATCTTCTGTTGTTTCTGTTTATGTGTATGCAATATAACAGGAAACTTTTCTGTCAATTGGATAGCTACGCGATAAAGTTCTTTGTAACTCGTAATTACCACACGGCAGGTAAAGTTCGATAAAAACTTGTCAATACGAACGTGCGCACGATTTTCCATCAGTGATCGACTAGGTGACGAGATGAAGTCCCACATGCTTAATAACATAAAAAACATATATTTAAATATTTTAAGCTATGGTACTACTATATGAAGAAATTTCTCATGTGATATGACATTCAGAGTCAATACTTACTTCGAAAACTTCGGAATGGAGGATTCCTTTTATTGCCAATACCGTAACATGTCGTATTTGTCTTCTTTATTAGGTTAAGCAGTAAAATCTATATTAGTCATTTAATTTTATTACTCCGTCTCATATAAAAGTAAATACTTTAATATGAAAAATTTGGTGTTCGTGTTATACAGTACCTACAATGTAAGACAAATAGTTTCTAAGTTTTATGATCTTAATACATACGTGACCCTTTGGTTCTTTTGAGTCATACAATCCGTATTTATTTTTTTAATGAAAACTTTACTGTATACACTTGAACAGAAACATAACGCAGAAGGTAACATTAAAAAGAAATATATAATACTAGCTGCTGCCCGCGACTCCCTCCGCGTGGACTATATTTTAATATAAACTTTGACCCGCCCTTTCTTCCCTTTTAACCGTTTTTTCCAGTGAAAAGTAGCCTATGGTCTCTCTCAGGCTCTAGACCATCTGTGTACCAAATTTCGTTCTAATCGGTTCAGTAGTTTTAGCGTGATGGAAAGACAGACAGACAGAGTTACTTTCGCATTTATAATATTAGTATGGATACAATCCTTGTAGGAGAGAAAGTAAAAGTTCGAGCTTCTATGACCAAAAACAACAAAAGACAGAGGTACTGTCTTTTGTTTTACTGCATTGGTCTAAAGTTAAGAGCCGGAGTTAAATAGCCGGTCTTCTAAGAAGAAATACGCTCTCTTTTGAAGTATTAGTTTTCTTTATCAAACACTAGATGTTGCCCGCGACTCCGTCCGCGTTTAATTTCATAAAAAAATTATTCCCCTGGAAACTGGATAAAAATTCCTTCTCCAGGTTCTAAACTACATCCCCACAAATTTTCAGCCAAATCAGTTGAGCCGTTATCGAGTTATAAGTGAAGTAACTAACACGACTTTCTTTAATATATATAGATTAGTAGAGTTACCTCAACAAGGACTACATTGCTATGCCAACAGTATAGGAATAGTTGAGCGATAAGAGCTATCAAGTATTCTGCTATCCAGATGCGCTGCATGCTAGTTGTTCCATCCTAGGACATATAAATATATATTACTTAGTTTCTATACAAGTCAATCAAGTAAGAAGCTTTTTATTAGTAAACTTACATATTATCAGATTACTTATTCCAACAAGTTCCTACTAATGTAGGAATGCTTTATTTTTAACCGAATTCAAAAAAGGAGGAGGTTCTCAATTCGTCTGTATGTATAATTTTTTTTTTAATTTTTTTCTTTATGTATGTTCGCCGATAACTTCGTCGTTTATGAACCGATTTTGATGATTCTTTTTTTGTTGGAAAGAGATGTCTCCGAGTTAAAACAATAAGTGTTTGTTTGGTAAAATCGATAATGTATCTATATAATCGTGTTGTAGCATTTACTTGGTACCGACTTTTAAATTATAAAATAACTATTAAATCATCTCTATATACTAAATGAAAATGCGTGTTACTTTGTGGGAAGCAAATTTATTTTTTGCCTTTTTTTCGTTTGAAGTCGGTTTATTTTTTGTTAAAAATTATTTTATAACAGTGTAACAAAGCATAATATAGTTTACAATGGAAATTTATTTGTGTTTATTTAGTTTATTTAGTTCACGCTATTTTCAGCAGTTTTATTTTGTCAAGTTGAAAAGGACGTTCTCTTAGAATAAATTTCCTTTAAAGATTTCGCGTTGTAAGGGATTTAAATACAAGGGTTTGTGTTTTATAACTCTGCTGAACATAGAATAGCTATAAAACATAATGTGACTGGGTTTAATTACATTCAGGTGACTGCTTGGGAAGCTTTACGTACTTAGCACACATATACTTCAGCTTCAAGAGCAGTTTAGCTGGAACTTGCAATAGAATAGTGCCTTGATTTCATTTTGTATTTTTTGGTTTGAATTTTAATGTGCAATATATAATATGTTGTTGATTGAATGGGAAAAGGAAAGAGATGGACTACCGTGCTAGCTACTATTTCAGCAATTTTCTTTGAGTGGTGGTACCATTTAGGCGTGAGCTTGTCTTAATGAGCTCTAGGGCTATGGCCCTTCGACTTTATAAAAATATTCTACTTGGAATATTAATATATTTTTTTTACTTACCGTTGTCAGTTGTACAGCGCTTGCACAAATCATAAGTGAGCAAATTATCATATATAGAAACATTACTGGCGATAATAATGAATCTAGTATCTTTGCGTATCTAAAAAAACAAGGCCACGCTTAAAAGAGTTTTAACGAAAATCATATTTTCTTACTTTGTTTTCTTGTGATACTTACTTTATTAAATCGATATGATGTTCGTGGCACTCGCGGATTCTTTCCACGGCTTCACGATAACTGATATCACTGTATCCATCCCCAAATAATCTACTGCAATTGATTTTTAAAAGCTCCAGTTGCCCAGCAAAAAACGTCATTAAGGCGACAGAGTTAGAGTCGTAAGTTGCGACGATGCCTCCTCCGTAAAAACATATCAGGGTGTGCTCTAAAATCATTATCTTATAACCGTAACCTTTGGTTTTATCGAAGGGAAGCCAGGAGCTCATAATTTCCGGGTACGCTGCCGTGCCATTCCTAATTCGCTCCCTGTATTCTGAAGACGATAAAAAACTAACCAACGGAGCTAAAATAACTGAAAAAACTGTAGCCGTGACCAAGCACCAATAGAAATAGGTAACATTTCTAGAATATTTTGTATAGACCCCTATGATTCGTCTAGTTACTCTGTCCTCTTTGTATAGCTGCCTTTGTTCTGTATTAGATACGAAGTTTATGACCCT
Organism: Eurema mandarina; assembly: GCA_018238005.1. NCBI lineage: Eukaryota > Metazoa > Arthropoda > Insecta > Lepidoptera > Pieridae > Eurema > Eurema mandarina. The sequence goes on along the minus strand of DWAJ01001930.1, from coordinate 16,012 downwards.
TTTCCAGTCGGCTTGCCACAAGACAAATGTTCCAGCTTTTACTACACATACTGTGCTCAGCATTGAAACTGAGAGGTTTCTAAGAGCCATATCGAGTTGGGATCGGATGAACCATAGTTCGATGTACTGAGAAACGACAAAGAGAGTGGCGAGTAGGTGTAGGAAATTGTAAATAATTCGACTGATTCCCGGTTTCTGCCACATTCCCCAAGCGTGTAAGCCTTTAAGCGTTGGACCTAATAAAGGATTCATGGGATCTTCGAGCTTCGGAAACATTTTTGGAATTCACTACTGGTCTTTATCCTGAATTCACAAAGAGTCTATACGCAGTTAAAATTTCGGGCAATTTGAAAATTGATGTTTGAATTTTCCAATATTTTTCTGAATTGAATCAGCGACGAATTTATGACAAAGGAGCAATCATGTACGTCGACGGCAGTTGCCAAATGGATAGTAAAAATATTTTGTATTGAAAATCTGGTAGTAATTGTGTGGGCTTGCCATGGTATTTATTAAATTACATGTATTGGTGTTTTATTGTGTCATTGGACGTGTAGTTGTTACTTTTGCATAAAAAAGTATAAGTAAGTGGATGATTGTTGGTTTAAAATATATTCGATGACATAGTACTAGTTCTACAAAGATATTATTGTGAATTTTGCCTTGTAAGAATGATTTTATTAGATTGAAAAAAGTAGTGTATTATTTTGTACTAGGTCTAATAAATGTCAAATAAATTTAACCAAACGATATTTGCTTATATAGTGTTTTAATCATTGCTATTAATAAAACTAATGTGAGTGTAATAGTGATTTTAACATTAATGAATTAGAAATTACTTTTGGTTAAGTAAAGTGTAGTAACTATAGGATGCTTTAATGATCTGAAACAAAGAAATATTAATATTATTATTAAATCTCAATTTATATTTAAGGAATAAAGCAGTTAATAATTTTTGTTGAAAAAGTGTACAGATGGACTTATAAATTGGAACTACCTGATGATGATGTATCAAAACCGATCGTTTATTTTTAATTAAGTTTAAATAACAATATTGAATAAAGCTAACGTTATATGTATTACTAGTGAAGTACTTTGTTCCTTCAATAAAGTCCTTCAGTACAGTTCCATCAAGAAGTAACAATACCAAGTATATACCAAGTATTACTTCTAGTTAGGGATAATATTATCCCTACATACTATAAAACAAAGTTGCTCTTTTTGTCTCTTTATCCTTATGTATGCCTAAATCGTTAAAACCACGCTACCGATTCTCCTGCAGTTTTTTTTATAGATAGAGTGATTCATGAGGAAGATTTATATGTATAATACGTTCCTAATAAAGCCAATCGAAACCGGGCGGCTAGTTCAATATAAAATCCTATACTTGGTTTAGTTACATATGAATGTAATGATACCAAGTATACCACATATACAACGTGTAACAGAAACATGTGGTCATATTTTTGCGTGATATTTGAGATTTATTATTTTATTTATTCATCAATTAAATCGATAATATAAAAATCAACACAAAAGTGTTATATCACTTTTCAAATTCTAATGACAGAGACAGTAACTTTTTCAATGAAATGCATTGTCATAGGGTCATGCGGTCATTGACACGTAAAAGCTGATAGCTCTAAAGTTATGTCGTAGTGTCGATAAATTTAAGTATCGATATGCTAGTCAATAGAAATAAAAAATCAATATCTTGATAAATAGTTCATATGAAATGAATTTTTAATACATTCATTTAAAATTAGGTATTCTTTGCGATCCTTAAATATTACTTCGCATTTCTGTTACACGTTGTATAATAGACATCCTTACCGCAACAAAAGTAGCAATATTGAGCTTTGTGAAAGGCCCAGCATAGAATTGTATAGTTTCATTCAGTTTTCCAGACAGGAGTACTACATTTCTTCGCACTTTTGCGTCTTGCGTCCACCAGGCACTGTTGTATACACCATCTCTTACTGTTAGACTCTGAAATTGGTATATTTCAATACTATCTCAGCTAGTTACATTAGCAAGGTTACCTGCTTTAAGTTGAAACATTGAGCTCTTTTCATTGAAAATAGTAGGCAGTTCTTATTCAAGGGTCTTTTAAATATGATAAAATTCAAGTAGTGTTAATAGCAGAATCTAGATATAATTTTTTAAAAATAACGAGCAGGTGAGTGGAAATTGGTCATCGCAGCCTAGTGGTCCTAGGTTGCTTTTCTTGCCACAACGTCACATAAGAGCTTTTGATAAGCTTGCTACGTAAATATTTTTGTTTTGGAGTAATCGTGCCACGTAATTTTGGGGCAGATTTCCCAACCAATTGAAATTTTGTATAAACTTTTTTTGGTTCAAACTGAATGGTCACTTACCATTGTATACACTTGATTGCTGTGCCAACAATATAAAAATAATTGAGCTACGATCGCTCCCAAGTATTCAGCTACCCATAATTTTTGGGTAATTGTTGTTTCTTCCTGCAAACAAAATAATAACAACCTTTAAATTGATAAGGAGGATTAGTTATAACCTTGCTCGTAGAATTAGGAATTAGTACTATCACAGTTTACTAATTAGTAATATCTGACTCTACTAAACGCATTTTGAAAATGGTTTTACAAACTAAAAGCCTCACCTCTATAAGCAGTGCTTACAAAAAAAATACTGATATTACATTTTTACATAAAAAGAAAATATGTATTATTGTTATATAATAAGGGATTATATTTATTTTAAAGGCAGTCATATTAAAAACTAGCTGTGCCCTGCGACTTCGCCCGCATAGAAAAGTGACTTTGGGCAGCATTTTTGAAAATATCTCACCCGCGCCAACAAATGTTCAGCGAGTTCGTGATTCTTTAAATAGCCATAACTTTTTTATTTATTAACCGATTAACATGAATTAAACACTAAATGTAAGTAAAGCTTACCACAATGTATAATTGAAAACCCCATCAAGATAGGATAAGCCGTTTCTGAGATTAGCGTGTACAAACAAACAGACAAACAGACAAAAATTCCAAAAATCATTGTTTTAGGATCTATTGGGTTAATAAAGGTCTCCTATAATATTTTTTCTCATATATCTTTCATGTACAGACTCGTTACGTTTTTATTATATGTATAGATATAGATATAGATATGTATGGATAAAGTTATTATTAAATCTAAAATAACTCACCGTAGTAATTTGTATGGCACTCGCGCAGATCATTAGCGAACATATAACAATGTACATGAACATTACTGGCGATAGTAAAGAGTTCAGTAATCTAGCGTGCCTGTGGAACAACACACAATCTTATTAATAAAAGCATTAACTTTCAATGTATAGTTAAATAGAACTATATTTTTAAGTATCCAATTATAAAACAAACGATTGAGTTGAATATTATACTTTATTATTATATGATGGGTATCTCAAAGCCTGGATGCTAAGTGACGTCACTCTAAATCCAACATGGCGGAGTACATAATTTATTTGAATCTCAGTGCAATGTTAAATATAAAATTTTATAGACAACAGTGAAGTAGAAAGTTCTTTCGTTCAATTAATTTCATCAGAACCAGGGAATCAAGCGTAGAGGAAAATTATAATAATATTATCTTAACACAAATAATATTTACGCTATCAATTGATTATGATGATGATGACAACTGTGTATTTTCCGGATCAAATCCCGTGCGTCCTTAACATCATCAAACAGTCTCCTACAATTCTCTTTCAAGATTTGCAGCTGACCATAAAAGAAGGTCATTAGAGCCACAACATTGGTATCATAGCTCGTGACAGTGAAACCACCATACACCAACATACTTATTTGTATTATTACAATGACTATATATCCGAATCCTCTAGATTTGTCAAACGGCACCCACGAACTTATCAATTCAGGGTACGGGGCGCTTCCATTTCTTATAAGCTCCCTATATTCAGATGAAGATGAATAAATCACCAATGGTGCTAACATCACAGCCCAGACAGTACAGAATGTAAGAATCCAGTAAAAGTACGTGATATTTCGGGCATATTTTATATATTGTCTGATGATTCGCGTCGTTTCTTTGTCCTTGTTAAATAGTTGTTCTACTTCAAGATCAGAAACGTACTCTATGATTTTCTTCCAATCATTTCGCCATAGAACAAATGTCGAAGATTTTATCACGCAGATGAAACTCAGAGTACTAATTGATAGGTTTCTTATAGCCTTTTAGAGATCTGTTCTAACTTGCCAGAGTTCAATGAATTCTGTCAGTAAAGTTATTATAGCAAAACTCTGCACAATAGCTGCCCAATCGAATATTTTATTACTCTTCCACATTCCAGCTACTTTCATGATCCATAATACTGGACCCATCAATGGATGATCAGGATTTTCTATAGATTTAACGAAATTGTTTAGAAATGACATTTATGAGCGGAGGATATGAAAAAAATACCCCAAAATGACCGACTCAGTCAAAGGGTTGCGTGAAATTAAGAAATTATTACGAAGCTTTTTAAAAGCTAATAATGTAAGCTTTTAACATGTAATTAGTGACTTGTAATAATGGGTTGAAAAAGTGACTAATCGCGAAGACGTTACTTTAATTGCTTAATAATACATCAATTAATTTGATAAAATGTGGATTTTAATAAAGAGTTTCCAATAAGAAATAACCTTAATTCATAAGCTATACCTACTAATGTATAAAGCTAACGAGTTGTTTGTTAGTTTCTTTGTTTCAAAGCGCAGATAACAAAAAGTATCATCTCGAAGTTTCTAAATGTATTTCCGTATACTGTTTGTTTATTTGACGAGTTCGGAAATCCAACAGGAAAAAACATAATATTTTTGCCAAAACAACACCTTGATGAAGTGAGAGCTACAAACATTTTACACTGCAAAACAAATATTGACGTAAAACAATGGAATGCATGTTTGTCCAATTTTAAAAGACTAGTTTGATTTTCAGTTTTTATTTTTAATCTAGTTGATATTTTCTTTGATATTAATACAATTTCTTTTACCTTGACACATGAGCAGTTGTTTGACAAAGTAAGTAAGTCTTGAATACGTTCCCGGCTTTGTAATAAGAGGAAAAGAAAAGCATTTGTTACTGAAGTAGAAGAAGGACAAAAAATGGCTGCCGAGGCTACCAATTACCGAATGAAACGCAATGACATCTCTAATGAAAGTTATATGTCACGTTTTAACCTTAATAACGATCTTCCTAAGTAAAATAGTAGATATAAAACAAAATCACTTCCCTCTGTTTTTTCCTCAATCTCAAACAGGGGATTTTCAATTCCTATCGCTTTTCCGTTCCTTAACAATTCCGGAATAAAAGAGTATTAAACCAGTAGAATTTGACTAACACTATCCACACATCCATATTACACCATTCTCATAAACTCTGGCATTCAAAATATTAGGACAGGTAATATAAAGAAATTCATTTAATATGTCAAGAAAATGTCACTAGAGCTCATAATTTCTTATTAACTTGAAGTCAAAGTGCGAAGTGCAAGCTATTACGAGAGCCTCTCGCTTTGATTCGATCAACCTATTCAGAATGTACCTGTATTTCAAATACCTTTCATAGCTAACATTTTCAAAGGTCAAGCCTTTCGATATTTCTAGTACTGAATGGTTTGTGTTGTTTTTATCTTTTTTCAAAAAATATTAATAATACAAATACAAAAAGGTTGGGAGTTCGTGAATATGTGAAGTAATTTCGGTAATACTGTATCCATTTTGTAATTATTCTTTTAAAATTAAAATGATATAGGTAATAGAAATGGGAATTTTCGTACGAGATGAAAGCTATGTTCCAGAGTTTCAAGCTGACTTGGTTTTATTAGAAAATAGATAGATAATATTCTATTATAATTAAAAATTAAATCTAAATTTTAAATATGAAATTCTCGGGATAGCATGTACGAATACAAGAAAAATAACCCCTTTCAAACAAAAGCAAGGAATTCTTCTGATGCAGATATAAGGGTGTTATATTTTTTATTTTTCGTATGTTATTGTTGTTCTGGTTGGCTGTCTAAGCTTTTAAAAGCGTCAACCAATTACTATTGATTCTTTCCTGTAATAATTATTTTGTCTCTTTAATCAGTTATTTATAGTACCTAATCCTTTCTCTACTAACAATACATTCCTAAACCTAAAATGAATTATTATCATTTATCTCTTTTAAAGGCGTTTATTCAATACGATTGGATTGCCGAAGCATTATTGCTGAGCTATAAATTGTACGAGTATTTTTGTATTAGTGATTGATTTGTTACGATAGCCTTTGGAAGTCGATACAATTCGCTAAGTAAAGGCCGGTTGTAGTATTAAAGAGTAAAATATTTGTTGCGAAATGTTTCTTTATTTTTATTAGATTTATTAAAGTCTTATTATTTGTTCATCTCTTTTGTTACATTGCCTTTCTTATAAAATATGTAGCATGATGCATTCAAATATGATGCGAAATCCAGCTTACTGCACATAAAATTTCAGTTTTTAAATTCAATATTTAGTTTAATATTTATACGTATTGAAGATACTGCTATTAGGAAAATAGCTTGTTGAAATTAATAAGAAGGTTTGAAGGACAACACAAGGAATTTAGGTAATTATTAAAATGAATTACCTATCTTAACTGTAAATTTATTCAAAACTGGTTCACGATTTTTAATTTCAATCGCTAAGAAAAATACGCCTGAAAAATGTTTTATAATAAGTATGGAAATAAGTTATATCCCCGAACCACTGGAGTCGACAAGCTGACGATAATTTTGAAGTTTTAACGACCAATTTCCTGGTACACTTGAGATTAATTAATTTTCTCCTATGTTTTAGTTAGAATATTCATTGTTTCACGACCCTTTTATTTTTCCTTATTATAATGTTAGAGAAGATTTTATTCTATGTCCATAATAACTAAGTAAAAATAAAAATTATTATTGTTTTGTGAATCTCCAAGTGTAATAAAAAAAAACTTAATACAAATGTTTATTTTACTAGTTCCGACGATTTTTAAATGCTAATAAAGAAAATTAATACTTATTTTTTATTTTTCTCACTTAAAATCAATTTTAATATTTTACAAACACATGGATATTTTAATTAATAATGTTATTATATTATTAATGTTTTTTTACCTTCTTTAAACATTAGAGCCATCTTACTGGCCAATATTTAAACTAAACTTATAAATACAATGATATATACAATACTCCCCTGTCTATAAGCTATTACATCTCACACAAGATGCAATTTTCCTTAACGACCCCATTATATATGTAATTTATTTGGTGTTTGTAATATATCTACTGCGGAAAGCGATTATCGTCCTTCAAGGCGAACGATAGAAGATTATTAAATAAGAGTATTTGACCGTCATGGTAGGAAAACAAAATAATTCTATTTTTTATCGATAAGAATCACCATTAGATGTTACGATACATACTTGAAAGATACGCAAAAGAGTATAATATAACTAGCTGTTGCCCGCGACTCCGTCCGCGTGGACTTTCATATAAACTTTGACCCCCACCATCCCCCATTATCACTATTTTTTCCAGTTAAAAAGTAGCCATTGTTTTATCTACGGCACTAGACTATCTGTGTACCAAATTTCATTACAATCGGTTCAGTAGTTTTGGCGTGAAAGTAACAGACAGACAGAGTTGTTTTCGCATAACTATAATATTGCCTTAGACTGTGGGTTCGAACCGGAAACCTATATATTTATGTTTTTTGTATTATGTATAATGTATTTATCAAAATAGAGTATGTATATGAAATTTATCCGTTATCTAGTAAACATACCACAAGCTTAGCTTAGCGTGGGACTAAATGACCCTGTGTTAAAAAGCGTCCTGAATTATTAATTTTCGAAATTATTAATGAAGTTTCTAATGTTGTTTCTATGTTGGTTCACTGATCCTGTTTAAAATGAATGTTCTACAATAACAATTCTTAAAACACCAAACTAAATCTTGTAATTATTTCTTCCTACGCTTAGTTTTTGTAAAATATTTAATAATTTAGACATTTCATATATTATGTTTAAATTCTATAAATGCTACAGATTTTATTTTGTGAGTTTATCTTATGTTAAAGAGGCCTTTAGGCGAAGTATTATTGTGAAAACAGTTTTTCGGCGTCCCGCTTATTACTAATTTAGATAAGGAATGATGCTTAAACATTGTTGTTGCAGGTTGCTTCTATCAAAGGTAGTATGCCGTTCAAAATCTTACTAATATTATACGGAAAATTTTAAGGATACCTATATATAAATATCTATGACTATTTCATGCAAATATTCTTTAACAGATCTTGTTGATTTTTTAGCACGCAGATATATAAAACTGTTATTAGGTTTTAGAGGATACTTTTTGTCTGGTAAAACAAACACGGTAGACATGTCCAGGCTAGTTAAAAAAAAATTATCATTTTAAAAGCTTTGTTAGTACTAACTTGCGTGGAAAAATATTTGTAAGGCTTGAGTTCAGAAATTGCCTATAGGCGATTATCACATGGCACATAGATGTACAACGCATAAACTAATAATCAGCCCGCCGTAAGTAAAGCCAAAACTGTATTTATTAAGTATGTGTAAAAAGAACGTTCTTATGACACGCACACAAGCCCAACGATAATGTTGCTGCTATAAAAAATTACCCTGTAATTTTACCCTGTGTATTTTGATGCGATCCACTGTGGTGACGAGCTATATAAAAATAATAATAATGTCAAAGCCATTTAAAAGTAGACAAAATTGTCTACGTTTTTTGACTTTTGGCTTTGACTTTGGGTAATTGCGGTTCTAGGTGTTATATTCAACGATAAAGCAGATCTCCCGATTAGTTCCCAGATGTAGCATAACGTTTTAGTAAACAAAATTAATATCAGACTTTGATACTAAAATTAATAATAATAATAATAATAATAATAATAAAGCCTTTTAATTTTTCCTCATCTCTTATGATTATGATACATTTAATAAATTGTTAGTGTAGTATTAGTATACGTAGTTCATTATAATCTAGTTATTATTAGTATTGTTAGTTCTTACTTCCGAGATAAGGATCCCTTTAAAGGCCTCCTCCATCTTCTTCCAGCGTTCTCTATTTGCCGCTACAGTCGTCCAGTTTTTTCCAGCGATTTGTATAATGTCATCAGACTGATGATACTAAAATTACTTAGCTGAAAATTGGTTGGTACGTCACTACAGAATATTGTCAACAGTAATATTAGGACATGTCTCTTTTAACTCATTACTTTCCAGTGACTACGTTGAATAACAAACACTTTCATTTCGGAGTCAGGCGCAAAGCCCACTTGTTCAGACAAAATAGCAGAAATTAATCGCGATTTTTCACGACTTTAACTAGTCGTTATTCCGTATACATTAAATAAGCATCCTGATTTTTTTGTGACATCATTATTTATTGGAACATTATTTATTATGTATAATGTATATATTAAATAGTTAAAGTCGTTATTCCGTTTTTACATCAATGTTAAATCATAGCAAAATTGCGAAGCCTGAAAGGGCCAGCCTGTCGGGGCCAGCAGGCGGAATTGCGCAAGTGATCCCCCGCCCCGACTCAAGGGCTAAGATTGGCAGAGGGTTTTAGTGGGTATTCCTGGCCGTGCGGCACAACATCCCCAATGGCCAGGCGAGTCCCACATAACCCGTCGCACTTTACCATCAGCCAGCCAGTCCTGGAAATATTTATTTACACATCTTTTTAATTTATAATTTATCCTGATATTAACACAGGATCTATCCCCATACTTTTTTTAATCGTTTTATTAGCCAAATAATAATTTTAAAAATTCATCGAACATCTTTGTTTGTTCATTTTTTACAGCAATAATTTATTAAATTAGTTGCGCTAGCATTCGTTTTTACAGCTGGCAATTTAAAAGTCACTTGAAAAGTCGAAATGCACATAAATTGTATTACAAACAATGATTATTATTTAATTAATAATGCGATATTAATTATATGGCATTGAACTGTAAATAAGCATTATTTGACCAGATGCAACATGGAATTAAATAATTCGATCAATTGTTATTTTTTAATATAAAAGCGGGAATTGCATCAGTGTTGCCACAGTCACCAAAATGTCTCCTCTAACAGTTTTCCTTCTTACGGTAAGTTACAATATTTTATTAATAATCCGAGATTCCATTTGCTACTGTTCATAAAAAAAATTACTTAATACGTCACATATCATTATTTCAGAAAAAATAAAAAATAAGATTACTAAAGGAAACACAGGACTCAATATTTATTGATATAATTTTTATTTTTAGCTGTTTATTAATGTGTTTAGTTTTCAGTCGTAGTTCAAATATAATAGATAAATTTGTTTGCTTTAAATTAATTGCATATTTTGTTAGGTCTGTTATCTGTATTTGAACTTTGTATAGTTCTTACTCTATGTTTGTCAAACAGAAAAAGTCGCGCCTTTTCAATTCGACTTTCAAATTTTCTTCTCGTGATCTTGTATTAGTTTTTGTCTTTTGAACATTAAAAAATTAATTAAATTTACGTGTTTTGGTTAATTGACGTTGTTGTTATTGTAAATTGAAATCGTATGAGATAATTAAGTTATAATATATTACTATTTTTATAATTATAAAGCATATTATATTGCCTTTAGCTCATACGAATAATATAAAAATATTTTTTAAAACTAGAGTATATACTAGTTCATATATTTAAATTGCGATCTTTCGTTATAAATAATTATTATTTTATTTATTTCAGGTGACAATTGCTCAGGCAATTGCTTTGCCACGCATTTGTAAGTATTGTTTTACTGTTTAATTAGTTTTCTAAAACAAAATATACAATATTAGATAACATCCCATAGTATCGTCTGTCATCTGTAGTATGAAACAAAATTGCTTCATTTATTTCCTATACTATATTTCTATGTATGTTTTAATCTTTAAAACTATGCAACTGATTCTCATGCGGTTTTTTTAAAGATAAAGCGATTCGAGGGATGTTTATAATTTATTATGTGTTATGTTAATAGATGCTAAGGCGAGCGAGGCCGGGGCGAAGCTCGGTAGTGTGAAATATAGGACTTTTAAAAGTATAGGCAATCTTTAAAATTGTAGTTGTTATGTATAGATAAAAGTTATAAAATATATAAAAAGACCAACTGACAAAAACACAAAAGATTAGATGACAAGGGCAGATCCAGCTTTGAAACAGTTGTGGTCAAGTCAAGAAATTATAATTTAATTCTTATAATAATAGAGTAGGTAGTTAATTATTTTAATTAATGACAGAATATATAAATAAAATCATTATGTTCAATGAGTGGTTGGCCTAAGACCTAGAACCAGCTTGGGAGGTCATGCTCTTTAGGTCTGCCGTTGCTCATGAAACTATACATAATATGATACATGCCAGTCCTATAACATATCTGTAACATAAAAAATAAAATTATATATATTTGAAAAATACTCCATGAGTCTCTTCATGGAGTATTTTTCAAAAAACTAGGACTTCTAATACTTAAATTTAATTCTTTAAAGTCTATTTAGTAAATAGAATTCATTTAATATTAAGAACATAAAAATTAAATGGGTTGGAGAAAAAGACATGGTTAAAAGATAGTTTTTTAGTACCTAATGGTTAATTTTGCCTGGAAAAGCATTAGGAATTAATGTCACTATTTTTTTTTATCAGATAACCCTGGTCCAGTCTGTCCACCAAATTCCAATCTTGGTTCATCACCGAACATATTTATAGTATTAAATAATAACAAACTTGGCAAACAGCCTTTATACTTAATATACAGGCTGCTAGGCGGTACACCTGATCAAGACTTCAATGAGAATTGTGGTTATGGCTCCGGTGTTCTATATTCAGGTGGTAATGGCAACACTGGCAGCTCTCATGGCAGTGCAGGATCTAACAATGACGGTAGCAATGTCAACGCTGGAAGCGACAGCAACTCTGGCAGCTATGTAAATGAAGGAGGATCAGCAGGCAGCTATGGTAACAGCTATTCCTACGGAAGTTCTGGATCTAAAAATGGGAACAACAACGCCAATGCTGGAAGTAGCAGTAACTCTGGCAGCTATGTTGACAATGGCACAGGAGGATCAGCAGGCAGTTCCGGAAGTGGCAATTCTTATGGCAGCGCTGGATCCAACGGAAAAGGCAGCAACGCCAATGCTGGAAGCGGCAGCAACTCTGGCAGTTACGTTGACAATGGCAAAGGAGGTTCTGCAGGCAGTTCTGGAAGTGGCAATTCTTATGGTAACGCCGGATCTAACGGTGACGGCAGCAACGCCAATGCTGGAAGCGGCAGCAACTCTGGCAGTTACGTTGACAATGGCAAAGGAGGTTCTGCAGGCAGCTATGGTAGCGGCAATTCCTATGGTAGCGCAGGATCCAACGGAAAAGGCAGCAACGCCAATGCTGGCAGCGGCAGTAACTCTGGCAGCTACGTAAAAGGAGGAAAAGGAGGATCAGCAGGCAGTTCTGGAAGTGGCAACTCTTATGGCAGCGCTGGCTCCAACGGAAAAGGCAGCAACGCCAATGCTGGAAGCGGCAGCAACTCCGGCAGCTACGTAAACGGAGGAAAAGGAGGGTCGGCAGGCAGTTCCGGAAGTGGCAATTCTTATGGCAACGCTGGATCCAACGGTGACGGTAGCAACGCCAATGCTGGAAGCGGCAGCAACTCCGGTAGCTACGTTGACAATGGAAAAGGAGGGTCAGCAGGCAGTTCCGGAAGTGGCAACTCTTATGGCAACGCTGGATCTAACGGTGACGGCAGCAACGCTAATGCCGGAAGCGGCAGCAACTCCGGTAGCTACGTTGACAATGGAAAAGGAGGGTCAGCAGGCAGTTCTGGAAGTGGCAATTCTTATGGCAACGCTGGATCTAACGGTGACGGCAGCAACGCCAATGCTGGAAGCGGCAGCAACTCTGGCAGTTACGTTGACAATGGCAAAGGAGGTTCTGCAGGCAGCTATGGTAGCGGCAATTCTTATGGCAGCGCTGGCTCCAACGGAAAAGGCAGCAACGCCAATGCTGGTAGTGGAAGCAACTCCGGTAGCTACGTTGACAATGGAAAAGGAGGGTCAGCAGGCAGTTCTGGAAGTGGCAATTCTTATGGCAACGCTGGATCCAACGGTGACGGTAGCAACGCCAATGCTGGAAGCGGCAGCAACTCAGGCAGTTACGTTGACAATGGCAAAGGAGGTTCTGCAGGCAGCTATGGTAGCGGCAATTCCTATGGTAGCGCTGGGTCAAATAATGGAAACAGCTTCGTCAATGCTGGAAGTGACAGCAACTCTGGCAGCTTCGTTGATAATAGAGATGGATCTACTGGTAGTTCAAGTAGTGGTAGTGCTTACGGAAACGCAGGCTCTTACGACGATCAATATTACGTAGCTCCCAACAACCAAGGTGGTACCGACTATGTGGAACAATCTCAAGCTTATAAACCTACCCAAAAAGGCTTTTCAGAGCTTTACAAGAGCTCAAGTGCGCGTTCATCATCCAATAGTAATAGTAACGCTAACTCCGAATTCTACGAATCGAAAAACAATGATGGATACACTAAATACTCTTCACAAAGTTCCGACAGTAAAACTGAAAATGACAGCAGTGCTAGCAACTACGAATCAGAAGTCACAGACACTGGTAGCCGTTACGATTATAATTATAACAATAATTACAACGAAAACGAGAGTAAAACCTACAACTACTCCTACGAACAGGGAAGTTAATGTCACTTTGACACCTGTCAAACACGTCATATTTGATTGGCGGATTGACGTTTTAAAATATTGTTAATGCATTTTATAGTTGCTGTTTTGGAAATTATATTTAATGCGCTTTATTTGATCTGTTTTGGTATATTTTTGGCATAATAAACGAAATTATTAAAATTGGCATTTCATTTTTATTCTGATAGTTAGTTTATTAATTATTTTAAAAAAGCATTTTATTTCAAGCTTTGTACCTCGCTTTATTGTAAATGGCTTTTTATAAAAATTATTTTTTTACGCATTTTGCGTTTTTGTCGTAATACCTTAGACTAAAGGAATAATATTATAGATTGAAGAATAATTAGACTAAGGCGACCCTACAATAATTAATAGATACTAATATTATAAATGCGAAAGTAAATCTGTCTGTCTGTCTGTCCTTTCATCACGCTAAAACTACTGAACCGATTAGAACGAAATTTAGTACAAAGATGGTCTAGACTCCTAGAGCCTGGGGATGGACATAGGCTACTTTTTAACTGGAAAAAAAGAATATAAGGAGGGGTTGAAACTTTTTATAAATTTACGCTTTCACGACCAAAGCGCTGAACCGATTGTAATGAAATTTGTACACAAATGGTCTAGTCTGAGATAAAACATAGGCTACTTTTTAACTGGAAAAAATATTGGTCGATAATATTTTTTTAATGTACTAATCTATCTTTATTTTAAAAGTTTTCTTTAATACTATGGGCAGAAGACAATAAATTTTATTTTATAAAAATACAAAAAAAAATTGTAGGTAGTTAGGTTAGGTAGCGTCACGAATCTTTAGCGCTGAACGAAACCTGCGCAGAAGTCCAAAATAAGGTATCGAGGGGACGGCGCGTGATCGTCGGGTGCGCGAGCGTTGATTGGTTCCCCATAGTGTTGTCTTTCTCGCACCAATACGTCAATTATAAGCGCGATTCTACCGATGCACAGCAGCTATTCTCGTCCAGCGCTAAACATCCGTGACGCGACCTATACATAGTAACATTCATTAATAAGATATTTATTTATATCGATCGTATAATCATCTGTAACATTATTACAAATTTGTAAAAAATATAAACAACTACCAGCTTTACAATGTTAGACATAGAAACGAAACAGAATATTACCAGAAAATAAAATTAACCTCAGACAAAATATAATCATAAATGAGATATTAAAGGAGTGCGATTAAAAAATAATACCTAGGGTTAAAAAGGACGGAAAAGAAAGTGTACATAATTCGCTATCAAAAAATATAATGTATGAAGGAAACACCGTATTGCATGTTCTGATAGTAATCTCTTTATTAAAACACAACAGCAATGTTTCTACACGATTTTTCAGTATGTGGGTGGTCATACTACGTAGCCAAATAGCTACATGTGTAGGATATTAAAGTAAATCTCAATTTTACACAAAATTTCATGAATTCCGATAAACACGGTAAATATTTTTGGGAAAAGATAAACAATATATGGCAGCATTGTTGAAGATGGCGGAGGTTTTGTGTTCCTAGCCTGTCAAGTTAAACTATTTACAAAAATAAATTAAACAATAAAACCTTTTTAAGAAAGCTTTTATTTTAATAAAAAGAAGGAAATAAATTTTTACTGGACTTTCATACAAACTTTGACCCCCTTTTATAACCCTTTTCCAGTTAAAAAGTAGCCTATGGTTTATCACAGCTCTAGACTGTGTACCAAATTTCATTACAATCGGTTTAGCGGTTTGGCCGTGAAAAAGTTTCAACCCCTCGCACTTTTAGGGGTTGATTTAAAAACTTTGACCCCCCCCCCTACCCCCCTTTTAACCCTGACTTCCAGTTAAAAAGTAGCCTATGTCCTCCCCCAGGCTCTAGACCATCTGTATACCAAATTTCGTTCTAATCAGTGCAATAGTTTTAGCGTGATTGAAAGACAGAGTTATTTTCGCATTTATAATGTTATTAGTACGGATATTCGCTAGTTCACTACATTCTGAATATATTATTCTTTTAGTTTAAGTTTAAAATGAATCATAAAAACATCATAATGTCATCTTACTACTTTTAATTTTTAATTAGTAGGTATAGTATGATAGTCCCTTAAGCGGTCGGTTTTTAGTAAAACCAAAACTGTATACATGTAGGTGTTAACAGCACATTCTTATACTCGATGACACGCACACAAGCACACCGGCAATGTTGCTGCTATTAGAAATTTAACCTATAAATGTGGAAAAATATAATC
>DWAJ01001929.1:0-19721 GCA_018238005.1 Eurema mandarina | reverse complement strand
TCTAATAAACTATCAATTACAATTTACATCTCATATTATATAACACATACATTATATAAATAGGCGGGAAAATAATTGCTGTCAGTTCGCATAAGACGCCATCCCGAGAGCGCGAGCGTCACTTGATCTAAAAGGCGGGAAACAAAAATAAAGATCTGTCAATTTTTTTTGTTTTTTTTTAATTTACACTTGCCAGTGTTTCAAAAAGAGTTCTAAGTGCAAAAAGGTTTAATTATATTAATATTCCTTATTTTCTGTGATAATTAATTATTTATTCATTAGAGATAGACTTTAAATATTAAATAATTAAAATGGTAAGCCAAGTGTATAAAGTTAGTTCTGAAAAGGAGGGGAATAAGGGGAGCAAACATAATCAAATTCTTATGTCTATAGTCGGTAAGTGTAGATATTTTTTATTTTATTTAAAGTTATCTCATTTACTATAAGTCCTATTCTATGAAGAATATTATAATTAACTTTACCTTCTACAAATTACTTAAGAAAGTAACTTAATAAGTTAATTAAGTACCTAATATTTTAAACAAAAACAACGCTGAAAATCTAGTTATTTTAATTTATGCTGTAATCTTTAGAATACCGCCATTTTCCGCCGCTTTCACGGCCAAACCGCTGAACCGATTGTAACGAAATTTGGTACATAGATGGTCTACAGCCTGAGCTAAAACAAAGGCTACATTTTAACTACAAAAAAGGGTTATAAGAGGGAAAGGGGGGTCAAAGTTTATATGAAAGTCCTCCTGACGGTGAGAGAAACGCCAGCCCATAACCAATTTTGCTCAAAAAACTTTGCTCAGAATTTATAAAAATAATCTACGTACGTTGGTACTTTCATATTATATACTTTAAATACACTATTTTAAAATTAACTTTACCAAGCCTATACTGTAAAAAACAGTAGAATTATTAGTATTACTATAACTATTAAGAAAATCTCTCTCTGTCAACCAGCAGAAATCCTTGTCGTCAGTCGCACAAAGACATCTTTGTACTGTAAGATTGTAATGTCACGGTTATATCATAATTATCAATTAGTTACATTGATTTATTATTTAATATACTAATATATGGGTTAGATATTTTTCCCATAGTCATATAGTTTTTGTTTTATACTATATAGATAAAAATAATGTTTGAAAATCTATATAATTGAATTATTAGGGAAACAACAAACATTTATATTATTTTACTAGCTGTTGCTTTTCATATAAACTTTGACCCCCCCTTCCCAACTTATAACCCTTTTTTTTCAGCTAAAAAGTAGCCTATGTCCTTTTCGTTCTATCAGTTCAGTAGTTTAAGCGTGATGGAAAGACAGAGAGACAGAGTTACTGTCGCATTTATAATATTAGTATGGATTTATTTCTTCGATAAGAAAATAGTCACACATTTAAACGAACAAGAATTATAGTAGTACTTTCCAATTGAATTGTAGCCAAATCTTATTATTATCTATGCACGTGGGAACTTTTTCCTTATACTATAAATACTACGATATTTATATGTATATCGCAGAGAGTGACGTCGTAGTAGTTGTAGTGATGCTGAGGTAATGATTGTTTGCTTCATGAAGGCTCTTTCTTAAGTTCTTAATAAGTAAAACTTCAGAGTATCATAATAACGGCGTATATTCTCGATTACTAATTATCCAATATCTGATTATTTTCACAATACTGACGTTTTTTATAGCAACTGACAAATTCCACACAATTCTTATAAGTTTGAATTTAAACATTCTGATAAACCAAGGAGGTTCGACTTATTAACTAATATTGAAATAGTTTTCACTATCTTGATTATTCTTTTCGTCCATCTGCGCCGATATGTATGTTATAAAAGGTGAATATACTACGTATGTGCTAGAAATATAATATTGTATTACACGTGCATTAAACAAAATTTTCGTAGCAATATTAGTAGGATTTACTAAATTGTGTTAAAAAATTGTCTTTCTCACTCGCTAAGCCGATAAAAGCCGACTTCACCCGAACAAGCACAAATCAAATAATTATACCTGATTAAATTGTTAAGATTCTATAATGTTTAAGGGCTGTTGTCATGGAAACGAATCGAAAGTTTTAAACTCCTAGTCTTACTTATTAAATTGCTCAAAAAAACGGTTTTTTATAAAATTGTTGGCGTTTAATATCCATTTTCAAATTTTAGTATCCATAACAACAACGAAGAATTTGACATTACATTTTAATTTTTTTTTTAACATAGAAAAGGTACTTAACAGTTAAATTTATTACGTAACTTATTTTTTACAGTATCAAAAGCAATCAATATTTGTTTAGATTTTATATGTTTAATGATGTATAGATTTTAAGTTTTTCAGATATTAAAAAAGATATTGAAAGCGTATATATATTTAAGCTTTTAATCTATAAAGCTGAAGAGTTTGTTTGTTTGTTTGTTTGAACGCGCTAATCTCAGGATCTACTGGTTCTAATTGAAAAATTATTTTTTTATTGAATTGACCATTTATCGAGGAAGGCTTTAGGCTACATAACATCACGCTCCGACTAATAGGAGCGAAGATATAATGGAAAATATGGAAAAAAACGGGGAAAATTATGCATCTTTGAGGGCTTCCTTTGCGTGCGCTGCGAAAACGGTTCAAGATACAAAAATAATATGTATGAAAGAATTATTCCTCTTTGAATGATCTAAAAAAAAGTCCGCGACAGTATATGTCTATCTTCTAAGATTGACTCACTATAACACAATAATAGAAATAGATCCGACGGGGACGAAGTCGCGAGCAACAGCTAGTACTTAATATATGTTTGTTTGCAGGCGACCCGATGCTGTGTTCGTCCCCCACGTCCCAGCTGGGGCTGAGTGCCGCGGTGGCCGACGCCGCAGACAGGGCCATGCTGCACATTGACCTGTCCCACCATCACCCTGGTAAATTCTTTTTTTATACCCTGGTAAATTATCAATCTCCTTATAGTTGTTGCTAAAAATGAATTTAGTTTTTAAATAGCAATTTTATCATGCAGTTTATAATTTCTCGCTTGGCACATTATTATTTTGTACAACTATAGCGATTAAAACGTGTTACTTTTATTTATTTTTTTGCGACCGCTTAGCGCGGTAGTAGCACTGCTTTCTGCGCGAAGGGTTCGATCCTCACACTGGAAAAATATATTCGTAATTTACATTTGTATTAATCTGGGGTCTGGGTGTTGCTATGTATTATATGTATGTACATATTAACAGAAGAAATACTATGTATATGTAATGTAGCGTGAAAATAGATAGCGCTACGTATAAATGTTGTGATATATTTATATTATATATTTATATTCAGCCTACCTCTATTCGAATTGATATAGTTATATCATTTGAGTGATTTAATGGATTAATACTGTTCCGAATTCGAGTTCGTCCGTTAATAATGTTTGCTTTTCGTTGCAGACTCATCCCTCCTAGGCGACACGTCGCTCAGCGTGGGACTTGGAGACAGCTCGCTGCCGCTGCTGCTGGGCCACCACCACGCGCCGCACCACTCGCACTCGCATGCGCACGCGCACGCGCACTGCTTCGATATGGATTTAGGCGCCTAGCCTTGCTTGGCGGAAACTGCCCGGTCAGTGCGTAGTGCGTACACCACTGGTAGTTGGTAGTTGTTGATGTAGCATCGAATGATAATTAGATTTGAACGCACTTTGCCTGGCGGAAACTACCCGGTCAGTCTGTACACTACTATGGTAGTCATAGTGTACCTTCTAGCATCGAATGCTAATTTTTAATTCGCATCATGGTCTTTGATAATTACTATATAGCATTAAATGCTTGATATGTTTGATGTTCAAGAAACAACAAACAAAAACACTTCGCTACGCTTAAATTAAAAGTTATTAAAATTAAAACAAAATCAAATTTTTGAAAGGGATTAAGTGTTTTCTTCTTTCTTAAATTTAAAATACGGTTCCTTCGAAAAGGAATAATACAAAGTATGAATTTTGTATGAAGTCTCCAAGAATACTAGGCTAACTACGAAATTGAAAATGTATAGACAGTCGATTCTAATAGGAAAATGACAAAGAAAAATTGTGCAACAATAACTTATAAACGACGTTGTTAAAACGCATTTTATATGTAAGTTGCAATTTATCTAAAAATTACCTCTGATGAAGAAATTATGTTTCGAACTAGTGACTTGATATCCTAATTTACAATATATGACGGAATGAGCAGCACAGTTAAGCTATTGTTTAAATTATTTTTGGTAGCATCCGATTCAGCAATATGAATGTTTAAGCTGTTTATAAAATATTCAATTTACTCAAATTTGTCTTAGAGACTTAAACAACTTCTCAAGATCGACGCTCCTACTTATTAAAGCATATATTAAGTTCGTCGTTTTTACACAAGTACGTTCTCTTTACTCGAGGATAAACCTATTAAGAACTTATAATGAAAGTTTAAACTTAAATAAATCTTATTAAATATGGTAGCTACATCGTTTTAGGCGTATTTCTTATACACCTGTAGATTTGTAAACGAACAGAATATAGATTTCTAGCATCGAATGCAATTACAATAATGTTTTTAGATCCAAGGAAAGCAGGCTAAATCCTTAATTTCAAGTTTTGAGAAAAAGTCTTTCGGCCAAATGCTCACACGCAAATTAAATTTAAGCACGCATTAAGTCTAGTAATTTTGACAGTATTGTATGGCGAACTGTCAAATCGGACCGGTTTAAGTTGTACTTAAATTTAAGTTGCGTTTCAGTATTCCGGCATTTATTTGTGACGTAAGTTGAACTCCTTGGAAGTGTTGATGAGTAATAAAATAAAAAATTAACGTACAATTATAATGTAACAACAAGTGGAATAGATAAAATGTACTTCGTATTGGTGCTCAAAAAGTATTACATTTACGATATTCTTCTATATAGATTAAAGCTACACTGTTTTATAAAGCAATTGTATTTTTATATACTGATTTTACTCAAAGCGCCTTGTACAGTGTAAATATAACTTAAGATGAACTTGACGTATCACCAAACAGGTGCCATTGCTAATTAGAAAAAGAAATATTTTTATTAAATTTATGACTTCAATTATTGACATTTTAAAATCATTTTATTGTATTTTGCGTGTGCATACATTATTATGATTGCAATAATGCAGCAGCAGTAACTATTTTTTATAGAAATTAATTTTATAACTCTATCATATAGGATGTTTGGAACTATCTTTTGAACAGTCCTTAAACTACTTAAACATTTTATGGATTGATTTTTTTTGTGTCCTCAATGGCCTACAAATGTTGTATATTTAATATATCGTTTAAATGATATTGTTATCAATAATTTCTCTAGTAGGAACAAGAAAGTAGCGTCGTTTAAATTGACTTTAAATACGACAAGCTTAAAAAATATTGATTATTAATTTTAGCTTGACCTGAGTTACCGTGGAGTATCTAGTTACCATGGAAACGGTATTTTAGTTTCAAACAATTTATAGATACTATGAGTTTTAGAAATCCGATACTGTTCATATGGATTTTCATTCTGAAATTAAAATGTCTTTAATCGCTTGTATATATATATATACACATAAGGCTTGTGTGTCATACGCAGAAATCGGTGCTAAAATAACTACTAGTTGCCGATGTGATAACGTTGCCAACGGTTTTTAACGTTATTTTGGAATTTAAAATTCTTTGTATGGGTCTTTAACATACGAAAGTATGAAAATTGATTCAATGTACTTGTATATCTAGCAAGTTTATTAACATTAAATGTTATACTTGTTAGATATTTTATAGAATTTTTATAACATCCTGTATATAACTTACAGTGTAAACAAACAACCGCAACGTACGGTGCTCTGACTCGACGCATTTTAATTGTAGTAATATTTTCATGTAATATACAGGATGTGTATTTTTTACACCCAGGGAGATTATAAAAAAATTTATTACCGTCTTTAAAAAATGAAGTTATTTTTTGGAAAAAAATTACAGTGTTGCCTGTAATTAAATTAATGGAAGTAGTGAAAAATCTCTATGGGTTAAAAGTATGCACATCTGTATACATAGTATATTTAATATATAAAATTGTGATACATATATTTAGTGAAATAACGATATTACCGAGGAGTGCCTTCGTAGCTCTTTTTATAAGTATTATAGTATTTATTCGTTGAACAGATCACTAGTTAAGGATACACATTGTTAAGTTTAAACATCGATTATTCTTTAAAAAAAATATTTATCAAATTTTGTTCTTGCAATTCTAAGGCCAGATACGTTAAATATATAAATGGATTTTTGATAAATATTATTTGTTTTAATGAAAAATTATATTAAAAATATTTTTATTATATCAATATGAATGTATTATTGTTTTTGGTGTATTTACGTACTGGTCTAGTTGAAATTTTTACTTTTTAGTAGAGTTGTTCTAACGTTAACGTTAAAATAATCGTTTTTTGTTCTTTATTTGAATATTGAATAAATGCCTCAGTACAGACTACAATCTCACAGATATGAATGAAATATGAGGAAAGGCGCGGTCTTTAACTAGTTTTGTTTTATTATAAGATTATATCTCGGTCCACCGTGGTAGCGACACCAATACATACACCAATGAAAATTTTATTGTATTATAATGTACGTAATGTATTTAATTTTGGTGTTGCCATTAAACAATACTATTTTATTGGTGATTGTAATGGTGTCGCCACCACGGTGGACCAACCAGATATATCACGTATATTGTACATAGTAGAACTATCGAACAAATGAAATAGTTGTATTATTAATAATTAGAACAGAGTTGTTGCAATAATTTATATTTTAATAGGAAATTATTATTTGTTTTCAGTTTAATTTTATCGTAAGCCGGGGTGATGTGTTCGCTCGAGAAAAAATATTTTTTATTGATTTTGTTTTTTGCAATACATTCCACCATTTTGTGCGGAACATTATTTTGAAACGAGCAATAATTGTAACCTACGTTAAAAGAGAAATATATTTTTGTAAAACGTAATTAAGATTTTCTGTGTTATTTATATGTTTATGTAGAAGCTGAAACCTGATTTTTTTGGAAATCTATAGCCTATGTCATCTAGGAATACTAGATTTACAACTGTGAAAAAAAATCTTAAATCATGTACAATACAATCAAGTATTTTCTCTTTAGTAATTGTATAGATCTCTATATATTCTATGAATCATTTTAAATATAGTAATATCAAGAAAAAATAATATAAATAAATGCTAAGATCGAGCGAAACACACTCAATGTATTAAGTGTGAATGTTTCTATTATATGAGATTACAAGAAAAATTGTTGAAGTACAAAAGTAAATCAGAATTTACCAAAATATAAAAATATGAAATAACTCGTCTTTTATTTTAATTTAACCCTAAAATGTTTATTAAACATATTATATCCAAGATCAACATTGCATAATGCAACGCTAGTCTGAGGACCGACTTCTTGAAGGTCCTTATAATTCAAGACTACTATATAGTACTATATAGTCAGTCTTGTTAATTGTTCAATTCATTATAATTAAGTAAAATAGGTAGTTACCAATTTTGATATAAGTAAATTGTCTAGAGTTTAATACTGGATTAAAAATAAATAAATAAAAGGCTTTTTTTATAATTCAAGACATCCTAAGTACCTATACATACTCTTTTTTATAAAGAGATACAGAGATTACAAACCATCGGTCCATCTTACTACTACTGACCAAAACCATACCATGCTCCGTCTTACCGCATCGGGTGAGGGTTATTGCACAATCTTCTACTGAATTTTATAATATAAATCTTACAATCTACAACTACGATCGATATGATTGACTAAATTGATTAATTACATAAGATTCGATCTTTTATTATAATTATACTATATTATAATACATAATATCTATATATAGAAATTTAAAAACAGTCCATTAACTAAGACATAAACTATTATTTATGACTCGCATTCAAAATGCCCCAATACTAAAAGCTGGGATTCGAATTGATTCTATTTGACCATGCAAAAATCCTTATTAATTCGAGCCGTCGCTTGCATAAAAACCGCTAGTTAATTGTATTCACTGGCACACTCCCTTAGAATAATGGCTGAGACTTCGACAAAATGCATTTTTCCCCTAAAAATAAAACTTGTAACTATTATTTTTATTCATCGAGCGCGGTAACAATGAACCGTTTCAAATTTCTACGAAATTTGCGTTTTTGCATAAAATGGTACCGCGGGCGGCGCGTGCGCACGACATTAAAATATTTGTGACCATCTTATTAGAAATTGGAAGATATTTTTTTATATTATAATATGTGTAACAAAAGTATACTTTGAAGTAATTTTTGGACTTTAGCTCGTGTTTTCCTTTCCAATAAATATTAGTGGTTAACAAAATTAGTTAACAAATTATGTTTCAAATAAAGATGAAATAGCGAACAGTAAATACGAGTAAGAACAGTAATAAAGTTTGTTAATTATCCTACTGTTTCAGAATTAAATTAATTTAAAGTATTATAAGCTGATGTTCAAAAACGTACAAAATAGTCATTGTTTAACTTAAATAAATTTAATATTGTCTTAGAGAAAAAGAGTTTTTAAAATATTTTGTAATTTAAGAACAAACAGAAAACAGAATTAAAAAAATTGCACAGTATAGTATATAGATCATTAAGGTTATATATTTTTATTACATTAATGCTATTACAATTTTTATTACTGTATAATTTATTAATATTTATTACCAATAGTCTGCAACGTGTGGTCACCACAAGTCTTTTGTAATTGGAGTATTTCGTTCGATTGATAAAAGCGATACATTTTGTGTTTTTTTCACAAATTTAAATAAAGTCCCGTTTCTAATAATGCATTTGCATGGGTCACTGTGACCGGGGGTGCAACACAAAACCGTTCTTTTTAATAATTGCACATGTGACAAAATTTTGCGAAATATTAATAAAAATAATAGGGACATTTTATATGTTACGATCATGTAGTATTATGTAAGGCTAAAACTAGAATAGTACATAATGTGGATATAATATTTAGATTTATGTTTTTTTGTGTGTGTAATTTAGTCGTGTACTGCCAATTAAATTTGGATACGACAGTTTATTGGAAAAGACTATAGATCATTTTGAAAAAGGGTTAATGTTAATAATATTTTTTAATAAATGAGCTTCATGTATATTAGTTTTGTTTAATAAGTATTGATAATAAATAAAACGGACCACAAGCCACTCTATTAAAAAGTTAAACTTATGTTTGTAAAATTTGAAGAAAACTTTTTACTAAACTTCGCGAGCTCTATGGCCGTTTCCGATGACATTGCCATTGTGTGCCATTATTCACGAAATTGAACAAAATTGCAAGCTTATGTTTCGTTGTTATGAACAAGTATGATGCAGACGGCGCCCATCCCGGCCTCGGTGGAGCCTCACCCTGAGGTCATTAAAGAACCTCTACTTGAAGCCCCGCAAGCCTCTCCGGATGTACCTGAAGTATGCTTGTATTGAACACTTTTTGAAGAGAATAATTCTTTTGTAATCCTTATTATGGTAGCAAGATGCGATTGAAGTTAACATGGGAATGATAAAAATATTACAATTAGATAACGAAAAGCTATTTATTGTTTAAATTGCGCTTTATATTTACTTTTTTATACAAATCCCGCATTAGGGTTTTATGAAGCTACACCAAATTGTAATACTTAGGTATAATTCGATAGATACTTTGTATATATTATGGATTTAGACATTTTTTTATATAATATTTTATTACACATTATATCTTTAATAAAATAAATAACGATAATAGAAATAATCACATTAAAATATTTTTAAATATATAACAAGTACCTACTATGAATAAAGACAATGTCTGGTAGTAGGTAACGTAAAAAATTCCTTATCGAAGTTATTACCGAAGTATTTAATTAAAAAGCATTATAATTTGAATTTCCGCTCTATCATCTAACTCTCTACAATCTTCCAGACTATTCCAGAATCAGATTTGCTAGCTGATCTGACAGATGTGGACCGCCTGCTCATCACAAAACGCCTGAGAGTGAGGGCCGTGCTCTTCCTCCGAGGCAAGAAGAACCGCTTCTCCATCAGAACACCTGATCAGAACCTGGTTTACACTGTAGAGGAGGAAAATAGGTGATTATTATAGTACTAATACTTGTAGGAAATTTATTCCTAACCAGATCGATAGCCTTTTGAATGAAGTAAGGCTTAGGCTGCTTAGGCAGCAACTATCACGTCATTAAAACTATAAATTTATACAATATCTATTAACTATGTAATTGGTAAAATGTTCTTTGAATGAAGCAATCTTCAGTGGTATTTAAATAACAAAGGAATCAAAACACTACGTATTAAGACTAAAAATACATTTAATTAATAGAAGTCATTTTCCTTGCTTGATTGGCGTTTCACGACTTAATATTCAAAGCTATGTAAATATACAACAGCAAGCTAACAAAAAAAATTGCGTCTTAAGAAACTAGATTTACAGAACAGACTCGATAATTTCATTCACGTCTTGTTATTCGTATGTAATGTCACTAAATTAAGAAGGTAATATTAATTTTATTGATCAGCTGGTGGGTGGGATACTTCTGCTACGGGTTGCGTCCTCTCCAGCTGCGAGTCTTCAACAGTTCCTCCGTGGAGGTGATG
The DNA here is from genome assembly GCA_018238005.1 of Eurema mandarina. Lineage (NCBI taxonomy): Eukaryota > Metazoa > Arthropoda > Insecta > Lepidoptera > Pieridae > Eurema > Eurema mandarina. Next base: position 9,020 of record DWAJ01001929.1, on the reverse strand, counting down.
AGGATCAACCGGCCCTACGCCTGCACCACCAGGATATTGCCGTGCCAGCTGCAAAATGTTCAGGTTATATACCTAACTATCTATAATGTAACGAGCTTTTTTACTGTCGCATAGAACGACACGCGTAGTATAAAAACTTTAAATACACAGTTTTTTTGTTGTGGTCCAAATTTAAGAAAGGGTTTCTCATATAAAAAAAACATCTTCTAGTAGAGAATAGAGAGTCTGGTAGAGTCTATGGAGGTAAAATTTTTGAATGAAAATTTAATAGAATTCCTACTGTTATGTTCCCCCAATATTCAATCGACAGGTGTAGATATGTTGCTATTTGAAGAAGCTCAAGCTGTGTACGATATTTAATACACGACGATAGCCAGTTGGTCAGACGTGTAAATAATAATAGAGAGGGGCACCTTGTTTGCATATATATGCGTCAAAGTGAGGGCAATCAGTACTTGTATTACACAGATAATAGAAATTCAGAAGTTACTCGATCATTGAAAATTTTCTTGTTTGTAGAGCCATTTCACAATCTCAAATTGGATCGAAGTCGTACTAAAATCATTTATAAAAAACCGGCGTCATTTAATAGTGTTCAGTTTGTCATACCGTTTCGTGTGCTTCGTAGAAGAGTTGGTCATGATGTAGCATAAAGGAGGTTGTAACCTTCCTCTGAACCAAATGGAGGATCCTCAACTAGTCGAACCACTGACTAGTTCGATGTCGAGAAGTTATATATATGCTTAGTCTCGAACAAATATCATAAGCGGCTATATATCGGCTATATATCTATCTAAATAGCGCAATACTAGCGGTTGGTACACGGATTTCGCGAGGATCCTAGTCTCATGAAGAAGTGATCGCTTACCGTCAGACAATTCTCGAGCAGAAAAGACCATTATGGCCTCACGAAAGACTCTCTTAGAACCTCATTGAAACTTTAATAAAATTACTATGAAATTCATATTTTCAATAACATAGTGATTGCAATGACGCAAAACGATATCTCATAAGAAGTTGACGCATGTCCTCGTATGCGTTATCCAAATTTGGAGTATTGATAACATAATATGAAGTAGGATTCACGTCAATTGGCACAATTATGATTTATGTTTGTATGCGTCAGTTGTTTACATAAGGACAAGATGAATCAAACTCTCGGGGAATATAATGTAATAAGTGTTTTTGTGGTCATTTAATTGGTATAGGTTTAAAGGACGGTAAAATGTAAATAAGCCTCCATGTTAGTTATTTATTTAAAGTTACAATTGGCTATGATATTTCAAATCCGTTTAATATTTAGGTTACTAACACAATAGTCGTGTGACCATATCCAATAATTTCTCTATACGAAAGAAGTATAATATTTCAATTTAATGGTATTCAAAATGGGTTTCCCGTTTGTTATCTTCTTTCAGTTGTTTCGCGATCTTGGTTGTATTTATACCGTCCTATTTTATGGTAGAGTTCCTACTCTACCATAAAATATACTACATAATACTCTACAGCTCTTCGTAAAACATCTTACTATCTCAATCTATGTCTGACTGTTGTCTATGGCCTAAGTCAATCCAGCACATCTATCATGATCGATCTAACATGATTTAGTTCGATCGACTTTTCTATACATGTCTAGATACTCTACAGAGATTACAAAATACGAGATAATCATTACATAGTATAAAAAAGTTTAACTGTCTGTCTGTCTATGCTTAAATCTTTAAAACTACTCAACCGATTTTCATGTTTTGATTCAGTAGATAGAGTGAAGAAAGATGTATATTATATTTTTTTTTAAATGTTTCTTAATTCTACTGTATTCATTCGCTTTGTAACTGATTATAAATTATTTTTTATATTCCTATTGTAAATCTTAAAAAATTGTGTCGGTGCCGTATATGTCATGATTGGATGAAACAGGCTCCTGAAAAACTATCTTGGGAACCTGGGTAAAATATTTTGTAAATCACCTTATTATGGAAATAAATTATTATTATTATTAATATGTAAAATGCAAGCATAATAAATGCGAAGCCGGACTGGTCGCTAGTTTAACATAAAGATGTCTTCCAGGTATTTTCTCCCCCGGGTAGAAAGATTGGTACCATCGAGCAGCAATGGGCGCCGATCCGACCGATCTACGTGGTGCGCCGCGAGAATGGGGACGAAGCATTCTGGCTCCAAGGTGCATAGCAATCTATTGAGCTAGACTTGATTAGGGAATGATTGACGTGCTTTGTTGAATTCGATTTTTTGCTCGGGGTTTAGTACTATAACGGTAAATGCTATAATATATTGCCTACCTTTAAAATCTATTTATCGTCTAAATTTCGTTATTTTTAAACTGTCAAAAGATTGTAAGCTTAGCGTCTAGCTAGGTAACCTTCATAATTTAACAATGGAACTGAATTTTAACTCGAAATTGAAACTAGTGTTAGTCAAAATTTTACGGTAATGATAAACAATGTACGTCATGATGATTTAGTCTTTAAAATTTTCACCATCACACTGCAATAGATCAAGAATAGAAACAGTAGTTTCGATAGATTTTAGTTTAATGAACAAAAAAAACCTCGTCTATCTTGGGGCTTCTTAATTTCAATATTATGTCTGTTTTCCAAGGTCCTCGCGTGACGATCAGCTTCTTCAGGGACATCCAGTTTAGGATACAGCGGGCGGACGGGCTGCACGTGGGCAGCACCTGCAAGCGCTGGCAGGGGCTGCTGCACGCGCTGCTGTTCGCGCCCGTCACCGACAGGTACCTCCCGTACCCTAGCCAGCACAGGGTACCAGCTTAGAAACTGCTGATCTTTTGAATTTAGCAAAGTACCATTAACCCCCAGCAGATGCGTAAAGGCACAAATAGGCAATTGGTTGATATAGCTCATGTTTTCGGAGGCCCACGGTCATATGACGATATGACGAAGTCTTCTACAAGTGGGTGGTACAAATCTCTTACTAAAATTATAATATAAATAATATACAATTAACAAAGCCACATACATGTTTATTTGTGAAATTTAAAATAGATATTTTGTTATATAATTTACAACTTGTATATGTATTCAATAGACTTCCTATTGAAACTAGTTACAATTTCATTCTGTAACATAAGTTTTTTTTTAATTTAGATTTGGCGTTGCTTTTGATCGAGAGCTAACAGTCGAAGAGAAGGCTTTGTTGCTGGCCGCGACTCTACTGATGGACTACATGTACTACGACGGTTGACTATTCGACTATATTACATCTTTATATAGAAACAGTGTCTTGTTTTATTTAATCGGTACCTAATGTATCGTGGTTATGTATAGAAAGAATAGAAAAAAGAAAGACATATTTCAGATGTGAAATAATATTGTGTCTGTAAATTTAACGCAAATACAAGTATTATTTTATTTACTTATAAATGACTCGATTTTTCTATAAAGGAATAATGTTATCGCCATAATCATAAATAATTTTCTAAAAAGTAATTCGTTTAATCCCCAGCTCGTTTCGGACATTAATATTAAAATAAGGGGAAACCGTTCGTTATACTTTAAATGCATTTTTGCATTTCCCTATTTTATACAAAAACATCGATTCCCTTAAAAATTAATGTCCTGCACGCACCACCCCTATTTGCATTGTATTTAAAACTTTTTCTACTGGCAGATGTCCGTTGTAAATGGCGCGAAATTTTGACAAAACGTATAATTTTCGCGCGCTACAATGACAGCTAACTGTCAAAAAAATTACGGCTCACGACACGAAAAAAAGCTAATATCGGTACTTTATTGAACCCTTTTCCAAAGGATTGAATTCAATTACAAGATCCGCGTAAAAAAACCTTGTAATAAAGGGGCGATTTTTTACAAAAAACTGGAAACATCGGGGCCTAAATGAATGTAGGTCACTGTGTATTTAGAGAATTAAAGTTTTTATAGTTTTTTTGGAATAATGCGGCGCGCGTCTGTCACGCGTTCGGAAACGCAAGGGTTTAAATGACAAAAGCTGTTTAGAAAATGATTTAAGCGATGATCTCGTAACGAATTTCACTTTTTTATAAAATGAACTTTTTGTGTAAAAAATGATTTTTGTTACAAAATTGTAAAGGGTCAAAAGCGGATATTTTGAAATTATTATGTGATTGATAGCGTATTGTGTTGTAAAATTCATTTGACGTTTTGATTGATATACAGTTTCAGCAGTAATGCTTTTAAGATTAACACAGGGAATTTTTAAATTTATTTTTCAATAAATAAAAAATGTACTAAATTCTCTTATTAAAACGTTTATTTTAAAAGAGTTTTTATTAGGTTTTATACATGACATATGAAAACACATATACATACATATTTTATGTACATTTGTACAAAAACAATGCAAAACAATTGTTATTGTATACGGTAACAATTTTCCTTATGTGTTCTTGAGTCATTTAAAATGCAATGAAGAGGTCAGTTACAACTTACATTACACACTATTATCATAGTTAAATGAGTCATTTCACATATTACTATTTCAATTTTACGAGAATTTTAGACAGTAGATGCTAAGATATGAAATTGTGCACAAAATTGCTTTCTTCTACTATTTCAATGATACGTATTCGATCAGTTATAATTGAATATTTAGGTATTTACAAAATTATAGTCAATAAAGATATTTTTTTAGATTGCAACACGAATATAAAAGTCATAAAATATATAAATTAAAAGTACGTTGGCTGTTTAAAGCGTGTCGGCCTCTAGGCAGGGTTAAGTTGACGCGATGTTGACACCGTCACAGCATTAACCCTCGCTACACGATGTTTTGCCATAACTTTTTTATCATTTAACCCATTTTTCAACAATTTCTCCCCATTTTCCTATAAAACGTTTGACAGATGCGCTGCCTACAATGCACCCCAGCGCAATTTTTAATGGGTGTCGCCTTTTTAATAAAACACCGTTTTTTGTAAACTGATTTTTTTTTATTAATCTAAAGCTGACAGTTGACGCGGATATAATCTTTAATTAAGAGTATTTTTGGCGGGAACTCTTGTCTTCTTTGCGCGGGGAAAAATCTTTTTTTTCGGTAGTATTATACAAATAATAACGGGTTACTTTACTTGAACTTTAGCAGAGATCGAAGTATTATAAAAATAATAACTAGGTGGGCTGCAAATTTATAAATTAACGGGAACACAGAATAGAAATAATTAAAAATAATTCTGTCACTGAATATAAAATATTTAAATACTATACAGAATTCAATTTGGAAGGTGCTCATCTTTAATTGAGTGCCAATTATTATAACAAGTATTCTTCAAACTGTATCATGAAGTTCGTTTATGCCAATATGAAAAAAAAATAAACAACAAACGTCACATTCAACCTTAATGTTTATCAAAATTTTGAAAATGTATCTTCTGGTATAAAACTCATTCTGTTAATAAATTGTTCAGTCATTTTAGAGCTAAAGATTCAGAGTAAGGATATTTATAGGAAGGTTTCCTTCAATCCTCCACATGTGTTAAAAAAAACACTTTTACAAATATAATTTGTTGCATATAAATTAGTCTTATTAGTCAGACTAAAAGAAAAACAAAAATCCATTGAACAAAGGATCTGTTAAGGGAACAAGGAAAACACGGTTTATTTGTATATTTAATTTATTGAATACGGTAGAAATGTTTCGTAGTAATTAAGAAAACAAACAACAAACAGACGGGTCTAGGAACATATACCGACCGCAATCGATTCGTAACATTTGGTTTTCGTTTCTTTGAATTCAATTTATTAGTTAGCTCCTTCCAAATAATACAAGAATATAAATATTATTGTTAATTGTATAAGGAAATATTAAATTCAAAATTTATTTAGTTAAAGAATATCATATTTAACGATTTAAGGAATAAAAAGATCTATAATTAAAAAAATAATACATATAACATGACTTTGCGAAATGACAAGCTTTATAACAAATTTCTATATTTATAAATACATACTAACACTTACTTCAATTTACGATAATATAAGGAATAAATATTTGTACTGAGAATTATCTACCCATTGTTATCTATTATAATATGAATTTTAACAATAAGAACGTCAAAAACTACTGTATTAATGTAGAAGTAGTATTTAATGTATAAAAATATATAACTGTTCATTTAATTTTATTTTAATTCAGATAAGGTTTATATATTACGTATATCTTCTATATTATGTTTGAATTATTTAAGTCCTGATACATTTAAAAATAACTCAAGGAATTCTACGATTAAAACGTTATTAAATTTAAAAGTAATCCCAAATGTTACGAATCCACCACAGTTTTAAGATCAAGCTCCCTCCTGAAGCCACATTAATAATTCTTTTTATATTTTATTTATTTACCAATATGGACGGGCGCTCAAACGTCAATTTTTTATCTGTTCTGCAATTCGTAGATTATACAAAATATTTTCCACTTTCTTTTTTATCTATAGAATTCGTGATAATACTAACGCTACCGTCCATAGTGATACATCGAAAAGTACATAAAATAATTTGACTAGAAATAACACAGAATTGATATAATTAAAAAAATATTACCATTTATATACAGTCGCACATCAACTTAAAATAAGACTAGATTAACTTAAAATACAAGGAATGTTGAAATCGTTCAATTATCATCAAAATCGATTTATATTTAATAATTAACATCTGTAAAATTCAACGTTGATAATATTGAACAATTATTCGAACTGAGATCTTTGGTTGAGACTTTGGGAATGGTTTAAAACTTATAAAATAATATTGAAAAGCTATTTAGAGCCCCATTAAATCCTAGAAGACTTGCGCCCAACACTTGAGGTACCAAATGCAATTGTCATAAAAATATTTCTTGTCTTTGGATTTAACAGTTTAGATACTATAAATAAATAATTCGAAATTTATATAAGAATTTTAAAAGTTGGTAATTTTGTAGTTTAGCAATTCGGTATAGCGCGATCTACCATGCATGATCATAGTCACTAAAACCGTTTGCAAACTAAAAAGTCTGTTGTGAATGAAGTCTGTAACTGTTACAAGTATACAATTAAATAAATAATTTAGTGCGACTGTGTCAGATGTCGTGCGCGCCCCGAGTGAGATTACATATTATTACACCTCTAAGTAAGAGCTAACCGATCTGTTGTAGTAACTCCTGTATCTCTCTACACTTAACATTAATTTGTACTGTATATTTCTATCACCTGACGCCGTTGTCACTCTAGGTTCATTTGTACTTTATCATTAAAATCTATAAAAGTTGGTCACCACTCGGGCACGACGCGAAGCGAAACAATTTCCGAACACAACATCACAATTTTCCACTACATATATCGATCTCTCCGCCATTCGAACCCCTTAACAGTAAAAATCAGCGTTTCCTCCAAATATGGCCCTAAAACGCTCGCCTCGCGGGGTCCCAATGGCCCCCGAGATCGTTACCACGCGTACACCTTTTAATTTGTTATTATTTAAAACATTATTAATATAATTTGTTGTATCGCGCGCCCGGGGCCCGGCTCTGTTCGGAGTTTGGTTTATAGGAAGACCGATAGGAAGGTTCAACTCAGTCACAAAGAAACTAGTCTTGCGAAGGAACTCATCTAGGAACATGTTGTATCGTCATACTTTTGCTGCTACGACGCTTTTTCGTTCAAAAATATTATTATCTTAGTAAGTATAATGTTCGTCGGCCGGTCTGACCGTCAGACACGTTGTCAGACCAGCCGAAGTCTCAGTCCAGAGCCGGTCCTCGTGCGACCTCTATTTAATTAAATTACATCTTACGTACATACATAGGAACTTTTTTTAGAAGCTGCATGGTTTGTACAAGCTATCCTTCACAATGATCTACTAAATAATATAAATAAACCTGTCTTTAAAAAGGTTATCGAATATATAATCTTCAGAACAATCAGTGGCTGCTTGGATGCCCGTTTTGCGGTTACTTGTTCAGAGATCTGATTGTAAGTTTCTCATCGTGATCTTTATTGAAATCACATATTAGTTACTCAGGAGTTTATTTATAAGATTCAAACATATGTATTCCAAAGGTAACACTTATATCACATTCCCAATTTACCTTTTAGAAACATAGTTGAGGCGTCCGCAAACAAGTCACCCGAGCAGCCGTCGCAATAACATAGTAAGTAATAAATTACAATAGAAATAAATTTAAAATATAAAGCTCGGCCAACGACTGCGGGGAGCGAGCTGCGCTCATCTCCCCAAAACAAGACCCGTATCATTGATGTGCTACACAACATAAGCCTGACCGAGCTGCACGTTCTAAACAGACTTTATACTAATTACGTTTAATGTTGATCACTGCCCAATAGTACGTATCTTTGTGCATTTGTCATTAGACAACAATCATATAGCTAACATGAGCGCGGCCTCCGTCCGCGGCGTAACGCACTATAATCATTTGTACTTTAATGTAACTCCAAAATATATTTATACAATAACAGCTTACGATCCTAGTGTGAGGTAGAACGGTTGTCGCAGTACGTCAATGTGTGGCACCTAGCTTGTACTGTGTGTACTGTGTACTGTGGGCGACCGTCGCTGGTCGTCGCTCAGTGATCAACATCGCACCGGCTCTACGACGCTATCGCGAGCGGCGAGACGCGCTCACCGAATACGTATCGTTTAAATAATAATAACTAATCCTAGGGTGTATTTCTTCTCCCGATCGAAATCGACGTTTCAAAAACTCGTCTCGGACCGACCCAACGTCGAGGAGATAATAGTAACCGATTCATAAGCGGCAACGTTTCATATATCACCCGTGAATATAATTCTCAATATACGAATTTAAACTCTGACAAAAGGAGGGCGGGAGGCCGCCGCGCGGGGGGCGGCGGCCGCGGACAGCTCCTCGGGAACGATCGTCTCTCTCGGCAATCGCTCGAAGGCACACAGCGTTACATGTAGTCAACAGTTCGGCGATCGAGCGCGCGCCCGCGAGCGGTGTCGTCTCCGGCGGCCGCGGACGCGCGCGGGTCGGCCCGCGCC
>DWAJ01001928.1:0-19724 GCA_018238005.1 Eurema mandarina | reverse complement strand
TTATCAGGGCTCCCACGAGCGATGTGACCGAAGTACTTGAGAATACGCTGGAAGCAGATAGCGGACAACCTTGTGGTAATACCGAGCTCTTTCAGGATGGATGCGTTGGTTCGGCGTGCCGTCCATGAATGCGTAGCATACGCCTCCAACACTATATTTCAAAAGCGTCAATCTTTGCTCTCTCACTTTGTCTTATCGTCCAGGATTCGGCGCCATAAAAGAAAATTGAGAAGACTAACGTACGCACTATATAAGACTGTATATATAATACATGTATATTCGAATGAAGCCGGCGTGAGTTGCTTTTAAATTTTTAAGTTGAAATATTTATTCATCTAGTTAAATCAACTATTTGTAAGAGATACATCTTACTCATTTAACTAATTTGATAGAAAAAAGAACGTTCAAAACATATAAATGGCTCTGCTTGTTCTAACAAGCTTCACAGATCGCTATTGTGTTGTTTTAGATCTAGACTGCAGAGGAAATTGCTCTAGTCCTAGCATTTGTATCTATAAAAGTGTCGATGTAATAGCCTTTAGACAAGATAAAGTACTGATAGGGTGTGAGAAATATATGTATGTAATTGATGCTTCTACACTATTTATTATCGCTAGCATGTTGTGAATGTTACCGGTAATTTAATGTAGTTCTAAGTAAGATATTTATAGGTCGGAGATTATATTTTAATATATTTTTACATATTAAAATTTTCTTATTACTAAATAGTCTAAGATGATTAATTTATGTACCTACCTAGGTAGTGTTGAAAATTAAAAAGTAAAAAAATTACAAATAGGTAAGGACAGACTTCACCTGTAAAGGGCTCTATGCCTTTTCTTCCAGGCACACATACAGATAGGACAAAATATTAAAAAAAATAAACTAACGAGAGTTCGCCTTCATTATTATTCATGCACTTAGTCGTATTATACCTACACAATACACAATACACATAACACATGCTACTCATTCGTCCCCTTTTAGTCAAACCTAAATAAATAATAAGCATGTTACACAAGAGTAACATCATAACTTGGTAAAATTAGTTTTCTAAGCTAATTAGCAGCCAGTAACTTGTCAGTTTACTTAGCGCTAGCAAGAAGTTACGGAAAGATGGAATTTGTACCGCACTTTGTAAACTTCATTTTCGCGTCTCAAATATCGGTAGGAAAATGCTTTACGTTTAAGCACACGTGTAACCAATTACTGCCAATCTGTTGTGTTATTTTAAATTAATCCTGAACTTTGTTACGTAAATTGGAACCATATAGAGATACCATTACGTTTCGTTCGATGTAGGCTAAACGGAGGCCAATTTTCCGTGCTCACCCTCAAAAGACGGTACCTAATCCTGAATTCCTAAAGGCCACAACGCATTCGTGAGGAGTCTATCTTTGCTAATGAACGGAGGTGACGATTACCTTTAGGTGAAACTCTTCTCTTGTTCAGTTCAGTTCAAAACAAAATAACAGTTCAAAATACTGGCAAAGTAATAACCAGTTATTTTTAAAAGGAACATGAAATCGATTTTCAATACAGAATTATTATACAACGTTAAAAATATAAATTAGTTACAAAAATAGAAATCGTTCACAGTAATATCAAGCTTCATTGACCCCGCTTCCGCTTTCTTGGAAAATGTATTCATAAACGCAAAATATTGCGGCGGATGTAATCTTTCGTACATATTATAATCTTTTGATATAAAAATTTGACATAAAAGACGGTAATAGGAAATATCCTGAAGTATTATTATAAGTATTCTTTATAAGTGTTAAAAAATGTCTTATTTGGTTTTAATTCTTCACACATAACACAGAAGCCAAAATAATATTCGTATGTAACATGAACTGACTCTGAACTACTGAACCGATTTCAATAAAAGAGGTGTCTATAGAATTATTGTATAAAGAGGCGATTTAAATTTTTTGAGAATTTTACGTGACTGTACAATACCTCTAATTCTACCCTCAAGAAACTCAAATTGATATAAACATGACCCGTTACTATTAAAATAAAGATCTTGATGTGCGCATTGCAAATACGCATATATACTTTATATTTTTCGGTCAAAATATATGTTTGAGATCTGTTCAATCAGCTAAGCCTAGTCCATGGCCCAGTCGATAAAATTATTAGTAAGTCTAATATTTTAGTCTAAGTCAATCAATCCTTTCTTGTCATGCTTCAAATATTTTAATGTCATATGTCAATCATACATTTTTATGTATATTACATTTTTCGCTTCAACGTTAACTAGTTCAAATTAACACACAAAAAAACTACCACTAGCCTTACATAGAAGTTTCCAAAAATCGTATAAGATTCGCTTGCAAAAGGATCAAACATTATTTGATAGACCTCTTTAATCTTACAATAAATCATGTCGCCATATGTCCTTAAAACATCAGTAAACCTCTCTCCACAGAAGGCCCTATCTATCAAACCTTACGACATCGGCTGACGATGGATTTTGGGTGTCAATTTCCAAGTACAACATAATATGCTTAGTTTGGAATTAGTTTCTTATCGGTTCTAAGTAGAAGTAATTTACTAAACTTTAGGATAGTAATTCAAAGGGTAATTAATAGTACACTTTAAATCATATAAAGGGGTAGGAAAACCTGATGTATCTTTTTGGTTTGTTTCATATGGTGGTGACCAAACGACCAGAGTTTGCTTGATTTACAGGTAGGCTCCGCTAGTAAAAAGTCTCAAAACTGCCTCACGGATGCGTGGCCAGCCTTAAAATTATATATATAACATATGACTTATTTGATGTTATTTATTTCAGCGCTAACTTGTTGAGTCGACCGACAAACGTAGGGGTTTCAATAGAAATGTCAGTATGAGGTTGAAATGTTTATCTCAACGGCGTTGCCCCCGGGAACAACCGGACTATCTTATGTAAGCAAATGAACACTACCCGTTCAAACATTACATCCTTTCAAATAGTTCGCTTGAGTTTGTTCGCTTTATCAATAAATGTACGTAGGAGTAAAAGGTATATTTTTGAGGCTAGAAGCCTTTTTTTGCGCTATGATAAAGGAGTGAAAACTGAAAAATAATTATATTCATCCGATGCGCCTAATTAATTATAGGCGTTGCTTGGTAAATGCTGTGGCCATTAAGAGAATGACATGTCTTTACATGATTACAGTTTGAACTACATAAAATTATATATTTTATTGAAACTATTGTCACCAACTTATTCCATTATAGAAAACTAGAGCCAAGCGCTAAAATAAGAAGTTAAAAAGAGAATATTAGGGATTAATTATTAGAGTGATCTTACCAATTGAAAGTAGGTAAAACAATTATTGATTTATTAATTGTCTTTTATTTTGGTTCATGAGACATTCATTAAACATGAAAAAATTACACAAGCAGAATGTTCTCCAAACGTTTATGAAAGAAAAATTTAATTAAGCAAGATCTAAGCAACGGCTCTGAATAAAACCAGCATTGAAATTTATAAAATTATCTTGTCATTTAGTAATTATGATTCAAGGTTTTTAATTACTTCGGCTACAATTTTCTTACACTGTGTATCTTATAATAAGAAATGGCCAAATTATACCAGTACCAATTATTATACACATTAATTTATTTCAAACCACTTATAGTGGATTGCTCAGTTTTAGTTCAGTATATTATTTAGTATATCAGTCCCCAAGTCGATTGAAAGCCTTACAACTATTTTCTCAGAACATTTCGCCCTCCAGTCCCTGCAACTTGGTTGTTATACTACACTTTTTATTTAATTATTTCTTGATCTTTTCTTAAAATAAAATGGCGACAACGCACTCGTCATAACGCTTAAATGTTTATTCTTATTCAAATTCCGATGACAAGAAAAATCCTTTGCTCTTACAACATGATCATTAATAATTGAAACTCATTTATTCTTCTTGAAAACTTTTAAGCAGGAAAAATTATTTCCTTTTTCGTACGTATAGTACGGTTTCATAACATTCGACCCGGATTTAATAAAATCTTATAACATCTTACAGCATATAATTTTCTAGACCAGACAACATTTTTAGAATGGATTTTTAAAACTATAATGTTGTAATACATTATTATAAATCTTAAGCTTTAAAAGTACTGTTTTGTCGTAAGAATGTTATTATTATGCTTCTTTATTATTTAGCGAGAAAACAATAACTGGTCAGGAAAAATTAAGTGCGTCATAGCGTCGGTAGAAAACTTTCAGCGACCTGTATGGAGGTGACATTAAAAGTGTATGAAACAAGTTACAAACTAGTAACAAACTGTGTCTTATCCTCATTGTTCACCGCGCTCAGTAAAGGAAACAATAAAAATAACGTACCTTTATATAGACTATAGTACCTATAAATTGAATTAGGTTATTCAGCTTTGTTGTGACCAAAATTTTATCCGTACCTACCGCACACGAATGCTAAAGAAACAAATGTGAAAAATTTAATTATCTATCAGTTAAAAAACAGGTATCTTTATTTTTCAAATACATTAATTAGAATGCCTATTAACTTTTATAATTAATAAGGTAATTAGATATTATATTTGTGCTAGTGTAATATAAGTACTCTTTTTTTACTCTTCTGTCAATTGAATAGTGATTACCACATTATAGTATTTTGAATTAAATGTTTTTTATCTATCCGCTTACAAAATGTTAGCGAAATGCAGTAGGTAGTTTTTGCACAAAAGAATAACCTATAAACATTTTCACGAACTTTTGCCGTTATAATATGGGTGGGTTTATCGAAGACTACTAACAAGAGATCAAATGACAAAAAGAATATCACGAAACATATTACAATGCTCGTTAGCTCCTTAAATAAGTGTCTCGTTCGTGACTTTCAGCAGTTTTATATTTGTACCATCGCTCTTAACGATTTTACCTTTAATTGTAAAATAATAAACATTTGTCGTTGTACATATTAATGAGTATACAGATATGAGAGACCTCCAAATACAATGTAAATCTTGCATAAGAAATGATGTATCTATACTGTATAAATATAGGTACATATAAAGTATATATAATATAATTTAAACAGAAACTCAAACATTTGAAGTTGCAATCATGTTGCCATACTTATGCCAACTATCAAAACAAACTTTCGCGATAAATAATTTCTGAACTTATTAACTTGAAACATGTTCACTCATCATTTACACAATAAATTATATTGTTAAATTTAGTAACGTAATGTTTTAATGGATGCTGGCGTAATGTATTTTGTATGAGGGCTAAACTGGCTTTATGTTTTTTAAATGTTATATTATAACTTATATCGGGGAGGGATGCCACAATCGTAGCTATCGGCTCTATTTTGTCCAGGGATCTTAATTGGAAAGAAAAAAAGAAACATTTATTGCAGATCATTTTACACAGACATTGAAACGACAATCAAACAAAAAATGAATACGAACAGGAAAAGAGAGTGAATTCAGTGAATGGATTTTCTTTATAAGGCGTAGAATGTTTGGTTTTTTCCATAATTCCTAGCTCTACTGCATCTTCCTTGCAAAAAAATAATATATATTTAAGCTCTGATCATTTTAAATTTAGAACTTATAACAAATACATACCTAATGCTTTCTTTTTTAAATCAAATATTTATTTTCTTCTTTCCTGCCTGTCTTTTTCTTTATCTTTTATACCCTTTTATCACAAATCCTTACCCTTTTCCTCTTCTAAGGTTATACAGTCGTAAGGAATCTTAGCTTTGCAACTGTTTATGGGCGAAGGTGATGGCTTAACATCAAGCAAACTTCCTAATCAGTAGTCCATCATCACATAAGAGAAAAAAAAAACAAATATAGTGGAATTATACAAACACAAATGTCCTTGTTATTAAATATTGAACATGATAGATCGTCGTTGTTTTTTCTTAAAGCAGCGCCAAAAATGTCAAGGACAAGTTCTTTTTGTTCAGTTTTTTTTATTATTTTGTCTCATTATTTAAATATGTTCACTTGCTCGTAACGATGCATATAGTCATATATAATAACAAGCATGACAAGTACACGAGCAAATTTCCCAATAAACGGTGTATAAGTAATCTCTGTTATAAATTCTACTGGAAAGCTTAGTTATATGACATATAGAAATATTAATATATGTACATACGGTTATACAAAGAATGTGAAATGTGATATATTTCTTAAAGCTTGGTTCTTCTTGGCAGTACAGGTGTCAGGACAAACCTCTTAGTACATTTTAGTCATTTTTCTACATTATATATTCTAGCGACATTACCCCTTACAATTTAACAAACACACAAACTTTACTTCTTTGTAATATTAGTATAGACTAGTATAGATAAAGACGTTGAAATACAAAACGACCGTTTAATCGTCATTACACGTCTTTCTTTACTTTTTAATACTACCATCTATTCAGTGCGCTGTTTTCATTGAAGTATTTGTTTTACCGAACTGTAATACAAAGCACTCTGTAATGTCGTCCAATTTTTTCCGTCACCGCATTGGCAGGCTGTTAAGGTCACAGTGTCGGCTATGCCAATATTACTGTTACGCCAACATTTGTGAATTAATTAAGCGTTTACGCATATAAATCATTATACAATGACTAAAAGAAGTCTACAAATAAAATCAAGTTCTCTTTATTGATTCAGTTATTATACACACAAATTTTACTAGATTAATGGAATGAAAGCCATATTAACCATTCCAATAGTTTCTGTAAATAACTTCTTGGACATATTTGAATGTTCTTCTTCCTATCATTAAGTAAGGCAAAATATTACAATGATTTTATGTATGATTATGTAGTAGGAGCCAAACGAGCAGATCATCTACCCGATGAATAGTGGTCATCACTGCCCATGAACAATCGTGGGTCTGAACGGATCTCTTCTTAAAGCACCCTAAGTCGTATTGCATCGAAGATTAATACAATGCAGTCTTCTTCTGTTTTTTATTCTAAGCATGCATAGTACTGCACTGTCGTTCCGTAAAATCTGAATATGTATGAGATCATATAACTAATCTATGCAGTTTTATTCCATTAAAATTGCTCGATTGAATTTGCAATGTATAACTATAAATAAACAAAATAAAGTTAACAAAGCCAACCTATGTACTTATAAATCAGTAACAAGGAGGTGAGAAAATGACTAAAACTACTAAACACTGTTAATAAAATCGCATCTCGCAATCGCAGCATATTGTATTCCATAAAAACATTGAAAGGACATTCGATTCAATCGTGTTCGAGCATTGGACCGGTTATTATACAAGTTTGAGTATACGTGTGCTGCTCATTGTAAACAAAAATATCCTCGACGCGAAACGTGCGACTCGAGTTCTAAGCGTTATATTTGGACAATCGAAAATAATACTTTTCTCTCAGTGATATACCTTCAATCAAAGAAAACAGTTGTTTCGACAAATTAATAGTTCCCAGAAATTAAGGATTAAGGATTATAAAACATTAAAATGAAAACCAAGAAGGACCACGTGGAATTCGATGCAATATTAGCAGCCGCAGGCGAATTTGGCTTGTACCAAATATTTATGGGTTTGGTAATGTTCCCGTTTTATACTTTCACCGTGTTCGTGTATTTTACACAATTCTTTCTCACCGAGGTCTCTCCAAATCATTGGTGCTGGGTCCCGGAATTAGAAAATTTAACTGAAACAGACCGAAGAAACTTGGTAGCACCACCAGAACCTGATTCACGGTTTCAATATTCAAGATGTACAACATACGACGTAAATTGGACAAATATATTAGAAACTGGGATTGCGCCAAATAGTTCATGGCCCATAACTGCGTGTCAGAACGGCTGGGAGTTTAATAAAAGTGAAATACCTTATCCTACAATAACTAGTGAAATGGGATGGGTTTGTGATAAAGACCGTTATCCTGCTACTGCACAAGGAGCTTTCTTTGCCGGATCTGTTTTTGGGACTTTACTTATTGGATTTTTAGCTGATCGCTATGGACGATTAAAAGCAGCTATCGCTAGCAATGTGATTGGTTGTGTTTTTGGTGCTGTGACAGTACTTTCTACAAACCTATTCGATTTTATGATTTATAGATTTTTTACCGGTGCCGCATACGACAGTTGTAAAACTATGGCATATTTGATAGTTTTGGAATTTATAGTACCTAAACATCGAAGTGCATTATCGAACATGTCTTTCGCAGTTTTTTATGGTTCTGCAGCCGCTATATTGCCATGGATTGCGTTGTATAGCGGTCATTGGAAGATCACGGCCCTTGCTACGTCCTTACCGTTAGGTTTATCATTACTTTCACCACTCTTTCTACCAGAAAGCCTAAAATGGTTGCTGTCTAAAGGTCGTATAGATGAAGCAATTAAAAAAGTGCAAAGAGTTGCGCAGATCAACAAAAAAACTATACCTCAAGACCTTATAGAAAAGTTTAAAATAAGCGCTTCACAATGTCAGGAGGATGAAAATATAAATATATTAGAAGTATGGAAGAGGCCAAACTTAAGAAAAGCATTCTTAATAATTACTTTGCAGTACATGTTAATATCTCTTATTTTCGACGCACTATTCAGGAGTATCAAACAGTTAGATTTCGACTTTTTCATCTCCTTTTCAGTTATATCATTTACTGAATTTCCATCGACATTGATTGTAGGGTTTATAATGGATGTACTTGGAAGAAGAAGTATTGTGTTAGTTTTATTATCGATTTCCGCGATATTCAGTGTTATGACCACAGTTTTTACTGGATGGACTTCGCTTATATGCGCTTTTACTATGAGGTTTATGATCAATATGGTATTTAATGTATCCATGCAGTGGGTTCCAGAAATCCTTCCAGCAGCTGTTAGGGCTTTAGGAACATCTATAGCGCACATCGGTAGTTTTATCATTCTTATAATTTCTCCTTATATAGTTTATTTAGAAGTCTACATATCTTGGCTTCCATTAATAATTTTAGCATGTTTGTTACTGATAACGGCATCGACCGCTTTATTTTTACCAGAAACTGCAAATAAAGAATTACCCCAAACGTTTGATGATGCTGAAGAGGCAGCGAATATTAAAAATATTTGGGACTTTTCTATCACATTAAATAAAAAAAAATGAACATAGTCTAATCATTACATTTAAAATAGGCTTATGTACTTTATCCAAATAAACTAACCCGTATTTAAAGTTATTATTATTATTTTTAATTTCTAATAATTATATATATTGCTAAGATGTATTGCAGTGAATTCGAACTAACTTCTTATTCTCGTAATTTAATTGTATACTATAAAATAAGTGTATTGTTTACAATATATATGAAGAAAATATTTAAATTAACAGTGCATATACATAGCTAAAAGGTACTTGTTTTATTATAAAATTGTATATGTAAATATTTTCAAGTTTTGTTAAAGTATAGACATACAACATAGTCTAAGGCAATACAATAATAAGAAGGCCAAAAGATGTTTTTATTCCGTACCCAGAATATCATGAAAAATCGAATCAATGTATGCTTCTTCATGCAAAACCCGATTTGCAAGGCGAGCACAAGTATGTATTTTATTAAACTTTATTATGTAAGCTTTAATTTTAATTTATATACAAAAAGATGTTAAATAAATCACAATATGTAGTTTCAATAATTATTTATTATCTCTTCTTATCTTGGAAATGTCAGAGGTGTTTTGAAGTCGGGTCAATCTATATTTGTACTTTGGGTACAAGAAACATGTATGGGTGGGTTTGTATTATTATGATAGCTAATTTTAAAATAACTCTATAATATGTCAGTTTGTGACGCTTTTACACCTTCATTTGAATGAAATTTGTTAAGGATATAGAGCTTGATTTTATAAAATTTCACATGTAATTAAATCGGATACTGCGGCGGGCGGGTGTAGCAAAAACATTTACCTATACAAAAAATTACATACTCCTACTATTGTAAATTACTAAAAACGACTTAAAATAAGAATTTTTTGACATGCATGAAAAATAATTAAAAATATTCCATGATAATTAATTTATAGTCTTTGTTCCTATTATGTTATACTAATAACAAGCAAAAAACTATCTAAAAAATCGGTTCCCGTGGCAATGTAGAATAAAAAGTATTTTATGTGTAAATAAAATAGTTCAGTATAGCTAAAACGTATATACGTATATTGCTTGTCCATCAATCAAACTAACCAAATTACTGAACAATGTAGTCACAGTGCATCAGTCGATAGCGACCCTACATGTCGGCACATCACGAGGAAATTATATTTTCAACTCTACGCCTTTCAGTAAAATGTAAGCAATTTAGCCTAGGCTAGTTTAGCTATCTTTGCCTCATATTAAAAACTAGATAAAAATACTAATACGTAACTTATATAATAACTTTTATATAAAATGCTGAAGTACTTTCTAGTGTTATATACCTAATTTGAAAACATTTGAAGGCCGACAACACATTAGGTAGACTTCTATGAGTGCTAATGTGTGGAGGTGATCGTAAATAACACGATCAGGAACTTTTAGTGCTCGTTGGCTCGCTTTTCTATAGAAATTTAGCATTCTATGAAATTAGACAGTATTATAAGAAAATTCACAAAACGTAAATTATTTGATATGCACCTGGTATATCGTCTGATGTGTAACCGTTGGACCCTCTTTTTGAAAATCGTAATATTATTTTCTTTAAGAGGCTATTGTTAAAGATTAATAACATATCAATAATATACAACATAAGTTGTGGATTTATTTTGCATATCTAACCTTCTGTATTGAAACTGATATAACGAATACGCCATACACGAGCTGTACCTGAGTATTTAATTTCTAGGCGATATTGAAAACACAAATCGACCGATTATTAATCAGTTAATTTTTATTAAAAAAAACTATGTTAGAGCTTTAAATTATATAGATTCTGGGATAAAAATAAAATGAAAAAGGTATTTTGTTTTATTTGCTTTTGGATAAATGAAGACATCCTGGGGATCTTTTTTTTTCAATAGAATTCAATACAAAAAGCTTATACTTGAAGATCGAGAGTTAGCTAGTAAAACTATTCGTCGCGGAAAAAAGTGCACTCTAGAGCGACTCCACGCTCATATTCCACTAATTTTCGACAAACTAATTTTATTAAACATAGCATTACACATACAACACTACATGGATAATTCATGTGTTCACTAATAGATGGAGTCATTATCAATATAGGCCAAGTGAAGTATTTCCATACATATAACCAGACTTCCAGGTTGTCCGACCACTACTACATACCTACTATTCTTGAATGTATATACTATAAAGTAAATAATAATATATCTCAACATAAACATTTTTTTTTAATTTTGTTCTTTCTGCGTACATATATCGAAAGCTATGGCTTACGTTGCGTGCAGCTCGCGCATTTAATTATTCGGTTGGCAATTTGATTTCTAACTAAACCAGATTTTCCGGATTTTGTTCGCACAGCGTTGCCTACATAATATTACGACTTGTAACATTACTTTAATATTTTAAATGCATTAGTATGTGAGAATTTATGGATCTTTGTTGCTCTTTTACTGAAAAACTACTGAATAGATTTTTCTCGAGTTCGTCTTAAAGGAAGATTAGGTCATGGATTAACACATAGAATAGGTAATTTATATTTTTGTATTGCTTTAGAAATGGAAACTACCCAGTTTTTTTTAGTTTATTTGTTGTTTAGTAAAGAATAAAGGGGATTTCAAATGGTTTATTTAATGCAAGTCAGCAGGCATTTAGCTTTATGTAAGTAATAATATAGAAAGAAAAACATCTTTATTACAACAGCTTATTCAATAACAATTACACGGTCAATGAGTGCATTCTAATATGACTAAAGTTCAGAGGTTCCTTACGAGTATAAGGAAGTTATCTTTTAGATTATAAATAATATGCATATTTCTATACAAAGTCGGTGTGTATTCAAGCGATGCTATTTGCGGAGATAACAAAAATTTGCTTATTAATAAGTACGTAATCTATGTGCAATTTGTCTAATCCTATGCGTTAATGCAATGTCTTATCTATCCACATACAATTTTACTCGAAAAAGTATAACAAGCATTTATAAATGACAGTAAAACGGAAAAGATATATTTATACCACTTAAAAACGTCTTATAGGTAACCAGATTCCATTATTTTTCGATATTTTCCGGGTAAGTATCTAGTACAATGTAACATGTTCACAAGTTTAGACTCTTAATACACACTCGGAAGAGTCTGCGAAGGTGCCCGTGACCCCAGCTGGTATTTAATATTAGTATATATTAATAGTTACAAAAGTAATCCAGATACAAATGAGTTATTAATGATAATGTGGTTTTTTTCATAAAGTAACCTCATTAACATCAGAAGCAATGTTGCCGTTTCAATCGTTTGAAGCCCATTCTTGCCCACAAAATAAAAAGGCAACTATGAACAATTTTTACCCTTATTTTCGCAAAAACTCGTTTTTATTGAAAATTAACAGATGGTCTTCCTAGTGTTAGGTAGGTAAGTAGTATATATTGAAATTTAAAACGCCAGTTCTCAGGCTATACGACGACCGCGCGGCAAGCAATAATGACGTATCACGTAAGTATGTCATTTGTGACAAATAAGTAATGTCTTATGTCATTACGACACGTACAAAAAT
Source organism: Eurema mandarina (assembly GCA_018238005.1). Taxonomy (NCBI): domain Eukaryota; kingdom Metazoa; phylum Arthropoda; class Insecta; order Lepidoptera; family Pieridae; genus Eurema; species Eurema mandarina. Next base: position 7,091 of record DWAJ01001928.1, on the reverse strand, counting down.
ATTGTAATTACTAGGTACTATTTACTATCATGCGAATGCGATCGAATTTCATATCTCTCGATTCTGAAGTCTGTCGCAACTCGCATTCGTTCAAACTTTGAAGTGAGACGTAGTCATGCAATTTTAGTTTGCCACATTCGTTCGTTTAAAAACGCAAATAAAGTTTTATAATTTTGTACTATATAACATAATATTTGTAAATAAGAAGAGCAAGGACCAACCTCATAATATTTTTATTAGGTCCGGTGTTTTAACATCAGTGTTGGAGTCTATTAAATTTTATCTATTAAAATTATTAAGTGTGTGAAAATACAGAAAATGCCGAAGAATCTAAAAAAAGATTATGTGACATTTGATTCTCTACTAGCTGCCGCGGGTGAATTAGGTCTTTACCAAATTTTAATGGCCCTTGCAATGTTTCCTTTTTACACTTATATGGTGTTCGTGTATTATACGCAATTTTTTCTTACTGAGGTTTCTCCAAATCATTGGTGCTGGGTTCCCGAATTAGAAAATTTTACTGCAATAGAACGAAGAAACTTAGCAGCACCGCTCGAAACGAATTCACGATTCGAATACTCAAGATGTACGACATATGACGTAAATTGGACTAATGTACTTCTCTCTGGGGAAAAGCCAAATAGTTCGTGGCCAATTACTACGTGTCAATATGGTTGGGAATTTAATAAGAGTGAAATACCCTATCCTACAATAACTAGTGAAATGGGTTGAGTTTGCGAGAAAGACAGTTACCCGGCTACGGCACAAGGCGCTTTTTTCGCTGGTTCCGTGATAGGAACTCTAGCAATAGGCTTTATAGCTGATCGGTACGGACGATTAAAAGCGACTATTATAAGTAACATGATCGGGTGTATATTTGGCGCTGTAAGCGTATTTTCTACGAACCTTTACGATTTCATGGTATATAGATTTTTAACCGGTGCCGCGTACGATAGTTGTAGAAACATGGCCTACTTGATAGTTTTAGAATTTATCGTACCTAAATATCGAAGTGCTATATCGAACGTTTCCTTTGCAGTGTTTTATAGCTTAGCGCTTGTGGCGCTTCCATGGATTGCATTATTTAGTGGTCATTGGAAGATTACAGCTCTAGCCACATCGTTACCACTTGGATTATCTGTGCTTACGCCATTGTTTTTACCAGAAAGTCCAAAATGGTTGATTTCGAAAGGCCACATTGATGAGGCTGTCAAAAAAGTAAAAAGAGTAGCAAAAATTAACAAAAAAACTATTCCACAAAATCTGATCGAAGACTTTAAAGTTTGCGCTGCTCAGTCTAAGGAAGACAAAGGTATAAGCATGGCAGAGATTTTTAAAAGACCTAATTTAAAAAAAGCCTTCATTATCGTTACTATACAATACTCGATAATTTCGCTTATTTTTGATGCTCTTTTTAGGAGCATAAAACAGTTAGATTTCGATCTTTTTATATCTTTTACAATAATATCGTTCACAGAGTTTCCATCAATATTTTTAGTAGGTTTTGTTATGGATGTCTTTGGAAGAAGGAGTCTTATGTTGAGTTTGTTACTGGTGACATCCGTGTTTAGTGTAATAGCTATTTTCTTTACTGGGTGGCCGTCTCTTGTATGTGCTTTTATTATGAGGTTTATGTTGAATATGGCATTCAATATATCCATGCAATGGGTTCCGGAAATCCTTCCAGCCGCTGTGAGAGCATTAGGACTATCTATAGCTCACATATGTAGTTTTATTATTTTGATAATTTCTCCATACATTGTTTACTTAGAAGTCTATGTTTCATGGCTTCCATTCGTTATTTTAGGGTGTTTATCAATATTAGCGGCGCTTACGGCATTATTTTTACCGGAAACTGCAAATAAAGAATTACCTCAAACATTTGATGATGCAGAAACTGCAGCGTTTATCAAATGAATTCAATTTTATCGCCTTTTATAATCTCTCAAGCATTATCATACTATCAGCAAGCGTTATAAGATTTTCTCATTGTATATCACTGATAACGAAAGACCTATGTAACTTCATTCTACTCCCAAAAAATTGATAACAGTTAGTGTTGCAGTATCATAATTAATTTAAAAATAATAACATACAACTGTTTTATAAAATTTCTAGATATTTGGTGGCATTAGCATTGAGGTTTTTCAATCATTAGTATTTCTTGATTAGAATGGTTAGTAACGAATAACGATTATTAATTGATAAAAACGATGATTTTAACGTAAATGTAGCATGAAGTTACGATAATGTATAATTATTAATTAATGTGTTTGCTAAACACAAAGCAAAACGAGAAGTTTTCCTCTGTGAGGTATCATTGAAAAAAATATACCACTCAATTCGCTAACTGCATAATAAAATACGATTTTTTTGTATTAAAATAAGCATTAACTTCATTAATAAAGTATAATTTTCATGTATAATGCATTTGTATTATATTTCTAGAGCACTCAGATAAAAGTATTTTGTTTCTCCTTTATATAATAATAGTAAGAAATATTTATTAATAATTATAACCTAATTTTACTTATAGTTCCAAGAATACTAAATACTAAATTCCCATTTGTTGTGTAAATATGTCGCTATTTTCTGAGTTTAACTAAGCCGAAGCCCGATATCAAGAAAATAGGCAAGTACCTGCTTAGATTATAATCACCTCCCTTGTTTAAAATACTAAGTATAGAAAAATTCTATGAATTTAATAAGTACTTTGTGCCCAAACACGATTTTATTAAATATATTATTAATCAAAAGAATAATTTTTTTTTTTTTTTTTTTTTAAATAAAAGAAATTATATTGTAATATATAATTAGATTAAGTATAACAATCTTAAATAATATATTTCATACAAGCAGAATATTCGTGATTTCATTAAAACTATCCTCATTAAAAATGTATATTTGTATCTTCCAGTGTGTAATTTTTGTTACGGATTTCTATAATGAATTGAACATAAAATTCTCTAACAAAGAAATAAAAGCGCAATCAAAATATAAGGGGATTTTTTAAAAATGATTCAGTGACGCAGCTTAACTAAATTGTGAAGTTCATTTTCATTTGTTTTAGGCATTTAACACAAAAAATGTTATGAAGTCGCTACAACATACAGTCGCTAGCAACATTTTGACAGGCTTTTCAATTAGTTATTACTTTGTATCCCACAAAGTAATTAATCGTCTTTGAGCGATCATATCAACTATGATTTGACAAGAATTCATTGGAAGGAAACTAAAGAAAAAAAGTAAAGTCAAGGTATATTGTAGGTTATGTTTTAGGGTGATAATTTAAATATCTAGTGGGCATACAATACTTATTCTACCTTCAAGAGTAAAATGAAACTTGAACAAGCAAAATAAAATAAGGTAAGAACTAGGTTAGAGATGGAACACTTAAACGGAACTCCCTTGTGGTTTTTTGGTTGTAGTAATAAAACAATCTCGATAGAGGATAAACTATTAGTAATTAACTTACAAATGCTTATCATTTTAATATATGTTTATTTCACAAGATCAAGAACATCAACAAATCTTCTTAAAAATTACAATAACGAAGTTCTAATCGTAGAACAGCATCTTCAGCTGCGCGTCCATATTATATAATGATTATGTACAATATTAAGCTCTTTGGCCTGTACAAAAAAATGCTAATAAACAATAAAATAGTAGAAATAAACAAACACAGGACCGGGTAACGAATTTTAAATTATGAATAAAATTTTAACGAAATAATCACATAAATAAATTATTTACTTACATAAAAATAATAGCGCACTGCAATGCGCATATATGTACATAATTATTTCAATACTGGAATCGGTACTAATTTAATAAACAAAAAAAACAAAACAAAGTCGTCATTCGTATATTAATTAATGAATTAATTCAAAATCCAGCAGGTTAATAGCAATAAAAGTAACGCACAGAATTGCTCACAAGTAAGTAGTTTGTCTAGATCAAATACGTTTTATTCTTAAAAGAATTCAAATTATTTTACATAACTTAGTAATACGCCTCGCCTATAAATGCTAATAAGTTTATCATCAACATCAAATGCAGATTATGTACTAAACCTGTTATAGAAGAACTGAAAAGAAACTTATCCCGTTAGTTACATTACGTTACATGTGCACAATGTTGCGTGATTCCATTGAAATAGTTGTATGAGAAGATAATTTATGTATTTGTTTTAAATAAATTTGATACGTAATTTATCGATATGACGCTAATCTAAAAGTGAATTAAACTTCTAAAGGACTCGTATGGGGTACAGTTTCTTACACTAAACAACAATCACAGATTAAGATCCATCGTAAGGATCTTAACCTATAAGAGTATGAAGCATACTACCTATAGTAGGCACAGAAGGGTTCAGTACATTTGGCTTAACTTGGGAAACTCTTAGGAATATCACATCAACTACTTTTCCCTCGGGTCCTTTTATAAGCAAGCTTTGGAATGTATTTTTCTATATTATATTAATATATAGAAGTATCAATCTGTTTAAAAATATCCTCCCTTGCCAAACTTGACTTTTTGCCCTATTAAAAAAATGTTAATTTGTTATACAAAAGATGTTAACCAAATTGGTTGGTTAAGAATACTAAACAAGTCTACATATATAGGCTTGTCTATTCAACACGCCACATAAAACTAATAATATTATTATTTAACTTATATTTTTTGTAATTATATTTGTGACTATAAAATGTGATGGGACACCCAAGGGAACATTTACAAAAAGCGATATCATCAACGCTAAGGTTACACTAAAATATTATTCTAAATTAGCATTGAGCTGAGATCTTTTATACTAATTTAATAATTTAGTTAATTACTAATTGACTAAACCTACATTCAACTGACATTCTACATGTAATAGAAATGTGTTCAAAATTATATTGTGATGCCGCAGTGTGGATCTTTTTATAGACCGGGTCATAATAATAGTGGAATATCAGTTACATTCTAAAAATTTTAAAAATACATCATACAATTTTTTTTTAAGTTGTGATGTGCAGTAATTCACCACTTTGCTCTATTACCTAAAAATGTGTTACATATATAATACAAAGACCGGCCATTTTGTATTTGTCTTTTACCACAGTGGGCTTGTCTTATATTGTAAAATCGTGCTAAAAACATTTAATTTATTAGTATATAAACTTTCGCTATTAAATAGTTTAACTATCTAAGCATAAGAGTTTAAAGCATTGTGACTGCTAAAAGTACGACACCGAATATTTTCCTTAGGTGAATGTAACAATATTACATAAAGAAATATATGTTTTTAGGTAAAATCTGTATGTTATAGTTTTTCCCACCTTTTATCGTTATTTAAACATTTTCATATTTCGTTTTTCCAACTGAGATTGTAGTTAGTATAATGCAATTAAAAAGTTAAGGTAAAATATCTTAACTTTTTAATAGCATTATTTTTTCATTAGTTCTTCAAATTGTTATTTAATAAGAAACCAGTAAAAAATTATAAATAAGTCAGTCACAATAATAATTTTTCATATGTTGCGTGATGCACATTAACTATGAAACTAGATTTTTTCAAGTATGAAATATAATTATCTACATATTAAAAAAGCACAACTATCAAGCACCGAAATCAAATTAGAAAAAAATAAAATATTTGTGACTTTTAATTGTTTCGGATGTGTACTTGCTTCCATTCGTTTCTATAAAATTCTCGTTCTTGCACAATACTTCGTGTTTCTCTATAATGTCGTACTACAATAGGAATTTTAAATTTTACGTAAAAAATATTTACATAAATATTACAATTAAAACAAAGTCTTGCTAAAATAATGAACTCCATATATGTATAAATTATATGTTACTCAAGCCACAGTTGCTGATAAATGAAAAAATATAACACCGCTTAACAGAAAGTTTTAACTAATCAGTACAATATACGCAGTTTTCATCATTAAGTAAAAAATCAAATTAAAAAACAATCAAGTAAATTAGCATTAATTAGTTATCACTATCGGTGTATATTTCGTGATTTGGTAACTATGTCATTTTATCTATCATTTTTGTCTAAGCCCATTTTGGGCTGACTTATATACTTTTTTAATTAAAATTAAAACACAAATATACACTCAAAGTATATTCACAGATAGGTTCACACAATACTACCGCATTTTCCGTTGGTGAGAGAGAGATTGGGCCCTAACGAGGGTCTGCCTAGCGTAGCGAAACCTCCGACGGCTACGTCGAAGCCGTTATTGATGAATTGATTATTTTGCAAGCCGAGGAGGATGTCGACTAGAGCGTTGGCGGCGCTCTGTGCGTTCAATAACTCGAATATAATACAATTGCATTCTGGTTCGGGCGTTTTGTTGCTGGAGCTGGAGCTGGTGGAGTTGTTGGCGGATCCTGCAGGGGGTGTGGGGTGCAGGGGGCAGGTGAGCTGCAGGTTCTTGGGGTACTGCAGCGGGATGCCGGACAGGTGGTTGGCGGCGGCGCGCGCGTAGAACACGCACGTGTGCCCGTCCGCGTCCGGGAAGTTCGGGTTGCCGTTGTGCTGCAATGGGAATGCGTATTGCGTATGCGGATTAATACACAAACTTGATTTTTATTTATAATAGCATTATAATGAAAATTCCAATAACAATAAGTTACATAACAATAAAAAAAAACAGAAGTAGCTCACATTATAATATGACGAGATTTTAATGTGTCAGAACAAAGCATGTACACATTTTTGCCACCAGTTTGACAGAATTTGATCCATTTTTTGCACTTTTAACTAGCACATATCCTTTCCAAGCTCTAGATCACATCTGTATAATTTGGCAATACGGGACCCGAGGCTTCAGGAGCGCTCTATCTTAAAAAGTATCTCTATCTTAAAAGGTGAGTTGAATCCATACTAATCCATTATTAATATTATAGTCTGTCGGTCTGTCTTTCCATCACGCTAAAACTACTGAACCGATTAGAACGAAATTTGGTACAAAGATAGGCTAAAGCCTGGGGAAGGACATAGGCTAATTTTTAACTGGAAAAAAGGGTTAAAAGAGGGGGGGGTCAAAGTTTATATGAAACTCCACGCGGACGGAGTCGCGGGCAGCAGC
>DWAJ01001927.1:0-19731 GCA_018238005.1 Eurema mandarina | reverse complement strand
AGAATGAGAAGAGTGGTCTTATATGTGCTACCCCACGCAAGTATACAATAAGTTATAAGTGACTGAGCCAATGCAATGTAAACCGACGTAACCAATTGTTTGCTTGCAACCAGCCGAAGCTTTTTTAAGGGGACCATAACTTTTCGAACTCTGCTGGCAGTCATATTAATGTGTGAATTCCAGTTTAGAGTAGAATTTATCATTACTCCTAAATATTTGATTTCCTGTGCTCTTGTAATCTCACTGCAATTGCAGTGAGCACCCTCAGAAATTTCGTTACAGTTTTTGTGAGCAACGATTTTGAAATTACAATGACATCTATGATTTTTACTACATTAACTGAAAATGTACCTACATTTTCATTTCATCGTCACTTTAAAATCTCAGAACATATATGGGTATTTACAATGATACTATGATATACTCAATTTGACTCCTCCGCGGTCGATTTTGTAAAAAATATCTACCACAAACTGTATATTTTAAAAGCTGTCTAATTTGCATCAAATTCTCTATTTGTTATAAGTCTAGAGTGTGGATGCAAGCGTGAAGTTTAGCGGGAAAGCGCAGTTTGCTTATTTACATTACTGCAACAGTCGTCTAAAGACGAGATGCTAGTTATGTGTGGATTTATATTAAAGTCTGGATTTTGGCTTGTATAATGTATACGCTTAAGCTTTTTATGTAAAACGTATCTGTCGTGGTAGCTCTTTGTGTAAAATTTTGACAGTTAATGTTTTGTTATATCACAAAATCTTCATAATTGTCTGAGCAAATTATAGATGTTTCAGTGCCTTCATTACAAAACCAAGCCAGGCGGCTTGGTTTTGTTCGTTCATTTTAATACTTAAATCTGTGCAACAATTGCCACCTATAATATTTGTATACGTATCTACAGGCTACACGTTTAACCTAATGTACGGGCCACATAAATATTATGTAAGCCAGGTATACATCCTTACCTAAATATAGCTAAAGAACATTAAAATACATGGTCTATTAAACTCGGTATGTGTCTTGAACATCTGGTGCCGACTAACTAGCAGTTACTGTTAAAGGGGAAATAGGAGATTCGAAATTTGTAGATTATTAACTGTAGGACGCTATAACTACAGAAGGATATGTATTGCAAATAACTCTTGAGGAAACCGACTTGTCACTTTAACGTGGTGGAAAACTTTAAAAATAATAAATGTTTTAATACATGTAATAAGTTATGTTTAAAAGGTATCAATCAGAAAGCTGTCAATCAAAATTAAACATTTAAAAAAATATTTAATCATATTTTTACATACAATTATTGTATTTGAGAAGATCTGTTTAATAACAATGAATAGTAACAGTAACAACCGCTGCAAATCCGACGAAGCTAAACTAAAATGTTCAAAGCAAAAATATTTTTGCGAAGTAAGATTTTATTTTCTTTGTCGTATCAACCTAGACAGAGATCCGGTAAGATGAATCAGAGCGTGAGAAATATAAGTCTTGCTCCTTTCACGTCGACTGAACTTGTCTTTTACACAAAACAGAAGTTTACGTTTTAAATAAAGTTCGATAATTATAAGATACATATTATGCTTTTCATAAATTGCTTAAACAATATGCGTAAGAAGGTTCTAAGTTTATTACATGTCTATATGAATATAAATGTCAAATAGGTAAACATAAAGACTTACAGGCTACACAATACAATTCTCTTTGCCCTGTAACGTACAGCATTATACTTGAAAATGATAAGTCACAAATATTCTCGACAGCTTCGCAAAATGGCCCTAATCGACCGATAACATTTGGCCGAAATGTCATCGTTTTAGATTGGGCTGGAAATATAAACGTTTATGTCTAAAATAGCTAGAAAGGGAACTAAATATAGATAAATAGTTTAATTAATTAAAAGTTCCTTTTTAATAACAATCATATATTATGAATATCATAGAGAACATTTTATATTGCTTAAAATATTTTCACTTATTACTAACATTAATTTTATGTATTTTTAATGACATTGATCCATTTTCGGCAACGTTAGTAGTATTATAAATTTACAATAATGTGACAGAAGCGTTTTGTAAGAAACAATCCCACTTAAAAGTTGTTTTATACTGACTAGATTTACATTTCACTCAAAGATAAGAGCACCGAGTGTGATCGGAGACAGACGATTGAATCTCCGTATAATGCTTCAGTAGTTTCGTATACATGCACAGAGACGACATGTATTGGAACTCTGCCATAGTCCCTCGCAATCTTCAAAATTGGCAACAGTATACTGTTAATTTCAAAAACCCAATTTTTAAAAGAAGCAGCGGCATACCTTTTGATTTTCCAACAACAGTTTTTATACTTTGGACTATATTTGATGTGCTGAAAAAATACCGAAACTTTGCAACAGTGTTAGAATAAAAATACCTGTTAAATATAAACACAAAATGCAGCAAAAAGAACATAGGTATTTTTTGTTACTGAGGTTATCAGTTCCCTTTGCTACAGCTGCTCCTTTTTTAATGCGTATGCGATATATGATATATTTCGTAACTAGACTTTCACATAAAACATATTGATCTCAAACAAAAAGGCGTGCAATAAAAAGTCCTTATCGATGAGCGCAATCTTTTTCAGGCAACTTAAGGGTATCGGTCTATCGGAAAAGCAATAAAAGTATAGGTGTGGGGTTAGTGGTCACTTGCATATAAATGATTGATATTAACATAAAAAATAAGAAGCTTTTATGCTTTTTACATGTGATTTAGTATTATTTAAGCATTGAAAAATCAATCTATAATTTTACGGGAAAATAGTCGTATATAAAAGTTCCTCAAAAGGTTCTGTTTGTCCGTCCTCTCATTTTATGATGCTTAGAAGTATTTTTACGTGAATAAAAAATAGTCAACAAAAATTAAGGTACTTCCTCTGTATGTGAAGTGAGGACGTTGTTTTGTATTTTTCGCCTATCCTGTAGTGTGAAGTGTAGTTAGAGAGGTATTTAAAAGAGATTGTTTGTGAAATATAAAGCTTTAAAGTGCAGATTTTTGTTAGAGTTAAGTGTTGCCCCTCTGTCAACGAAAATATGGTAGTCGCACTAATAAAGTTTGATGGGAAAACTATGTGACGTAGATGTGTTTAATATTGGTAAGAGGTAAGCTATTCGAAGGATGGTAAACAGTCCCTAAATTATACTTTTTTATAATTTAGGGTTTCTATACAAACTTACTAGATAGTAATGTAGTAGTTATTGGTAATAATAATCAATACCTAATTTTAATTTTATTGATTAGAGTTGTATTGTTATGTTACGTTCAAGGCGCAACCTATATTTTCTATTCATTGCATTAGGTTAATCTCTTGTAATTAAAATGGAATTAATTAAATTGTAATTTATTAGAATCATTTTCAACGGAGATTAATTGATTTTGGTAAATATTATTTGGCAATAATATATAAATTCATAATCTTGTTATTGGTATCTGAATGCCAGTGTTATTTTCAGCTTTTCATTAAACAAAGTGAAAACATAAAAATTTTAGTTACATTTTGCCTGGTTATAATGCGTTCAAAATAAAAGTACAAAGTAGAGAAATACACAGTAAAATATTGTATGTGGTTGGGACTGGTAAGCACGTTAGATATATGAGAACATATTCTCCATTTTACTGGTGTTCTAGGTAGGGCTATGAATGTGAAACATTACGATCATAAATCTCTCGGTGTTACACGTCATCAGACAACAGTGGCCACTAAGCATTGCCATGATTGCCTTATTTGTTAGCTGTTGATAAACTGTTGAATTTTGTTACTTTAAAATTGTTTCTTCACACAATATCTTAAATCATTGTAAGGCATCCTCTTGTTTTATCGATGATTATTTTCAAATACACAAGTGTGCATTATTATATAAAATTTGATCTAAATATGTTGCCAAATGCTTAAATCGATAACGATCGAATTTGGTACGTTTTAGAAAACTCCTTGAAGTTCGAGGATGGATCTTAAGTGGAAAAGAAGGAAGATGTAGAGTATTAGGTTGCAGGCTGTATAGGTACAGCGTGAACGAAGGCTAGCTAGTACTAGATATATATTCAAAATAAACGTTTTGCTTACGCTAATATCCGAGATATTATTCCAAAATAAGATTTAGATACACTTGTAGCGACCGCTATTATTATATGCTCCCTTTCTAGTGTTACTAAAAACTTTAACACGTTTTATGCAACCATTCCATTAGTACAAGTATATAACAAGTGCTTTTGTTATTGAATACAACGATTTATTCATCGATAAATTCTGAAATGTTATTGAACTGAAATTTGTATAAATTTATTGTAAGTTATATTCTTTCCCGAATTTGTTGGATATTCATCACCTTTTTGCTTGGTGTCAAACATTGTTAGAAAGTGTTTGACAATGATGTTAAAGAAGTTGTACATTGAAAGTTATCTCATTATTACATAATTATTTTAAAATGGAGGACGTCGTTTTTGTAACATAAACTTAGTAAACAATTTGTAATAGCAAAATCTCGGAAGAATTGTGGATAGGATCAAAAGCGGACGAAATGCAGCCCAAAGTTGAACACAAAACTTTAATGAGTTTCGCCTCATCTCGTTATCTTAAGTTAGGTTTACGAAGTTTAAACATCGTTCTGTTTATTGAATATGGCACAGATCGCGACCAATCGAAATTTCTTTAGTCTCCGACGATTTTAAGTCACATTAGAATACATTTCCATTTAAATAACTACTGACTGGTTAGTTCAGCTATAGAGTTTAGTGATAACAGGTAAAAGCATAAAGATTTGCGATATATTTAATGTTATATTAACAAACACTTTGAAACTTAGCCGTAATACTTAATCCAATCAAAAACATAAATGTGAAATGACAGCCAAGTTCAATGGTCAGTCCTGAAATTTATTTATAAGTAATAGTAGGTATAACATAATCATATCTTCTCATAACATAAGATAATGTATTGTAGCCTAATGTCTGTCAACAAAATATTTCTATTGAATCGAGTAATAATTATTATACCAGCTACGCGACGCGAAACTTTCAAACCGTCACAAAGACCGGCGACAATATAAGTAGCAGAGAATTGAAGTCAAAGTATCCACCTTTCGAATTAACCTTTGCAAATTTCTTATATAAGACCTTTTGAAACGATTTCTAGTGAATTGTGAAGAGTATTTGCGTTATTAAAACATACTTCTTTCTATTTCTTTAGTAAAGTTTTCTTTGTTATTTTTATGAAAAAATCGAAAGTCAAAGTCAAATATAACTTTATATAACTACATAATTACACTTTTGTATAGTCATCTAATAATTAATAATGGGAAATATCATGCTATACGCCTTGGTACATAGTACATACCAGCATATGCTCAACAAGCTGTCTCATACCGTCATACGACATGTCATACGTAGGTACTAATAACATTAATTTGACAGTTCAAGTTCTTAATAGAGTCCATAGATTTAGAAATTTAAATTCAGAGTCTTTAAATTTGCGGTTTTTGCTTAATGAAACAGTCGTTTCAATGTCAAATTTCATCTTTACTTTTCACAATTTTAACATTGAACAAAATCCGTAGTTTACAGAAATATTCTTCTTCGAAGAGATGTATTTAAAACTAAACCCTGCTTAAATTAGGAAGATAGCGGTTATTTAAGAAGGGCTCTTTAATCTTTCCTGTTTGGGTACTAAGAGTAGACAGCACCCTTAACAGCTATTTGCAGTTTGGTCTCTTGACATTTGTGCTTTTTAATATAAAACTCATTTCATTCATTTTATATTTAACTTGCCACGTCTAGCCCAGCTTTACAAACTGTAACTTTGCAAAGACTTACAAATATGAATTTATATTTCTATGTTATATCTGTTAATATAAAATAGTTAATATCCAGATTGTTTAGTCTTATTCTCGCCTATTTCCCCCACTAACGACCATGTTGTGCTTCGTATATTGTCTAGTGCCCTAGATTGCGAGTATCGCGGTACAGAATTTTTTTCTTTAAAATTTTTGTTGTTGGAATAACAATTTATTATATTAGTTGCTATAATATGATTTTTAATTAACCGTTTTTATATATTAATATTCGAAAGTTTTGAGTGACCCTCATGAATTTAGTTAGATTTTTATACCTTTGCTAATATACGTTATTAAAGTATTATGTGTTGGCGTTCTACTTAAAGGAACAACAAATAATTATTGGAGGATATAACTGAAATTAAAAAAAAAACTCCACGTTGTATAATGTTTTTGATTACAAAATATGCCCCTCATTTATTCGTGGTATGAAAATAATAAGTCGCAAGACGAGGAACGCGCAATTTTTAATTTTGTTGCGAAGTAAAGCCGGTAAAGATACGTGGTTATTAAAATATTAGGCGTTATAATAGAAAATATTTTTGCTGGTCAACGCATTTTAATTTTAAAGGTATTTTTTGTCACAAATAATTTCAGTGCGGCATACATTTAGGATGAAAATAATATAAAACCTTTATTTTTTCCCTAAAAGGTATTAAATACAAGTTCTATTATAACAGTTGACAAAAATTATTTTTATATTTCCTTTTGTAAGACTTTTTTTCATACTATGAACTATGAAGTGGTGAGACGAGTTGGACGCCCTCCACTGGAGTCTATACTAGGAATAAACCTGTGTTACGGAACTCCAGGCTCCCACCCAAGACTACGTATATTTATTTTTTCATATTAAACAGTTCAATTATCATAAAATATATATTGTATATAATATCATCTATGTCATTGTATGGTATGGTATTCTGGTTAGTAGTTTCATGAAGTTAAATCAATAACCAACTGGACGTGGCCCATAAAAGCTAATTTTCACGAGCGGAAAAACCATAGCCAATATTGCAATGCAGGGTTGCGCAGATTTATGACTGAACGATAGCTTTACGACTAATAGGTACGTATCAAAAGTTTGAATAAAAGGAATAGCTTAAATCTCTATGTTTAAAATCTATTTATATTTTACATAAAATAGGAACACTACGCTCAAAAAACACGCATTAAAATATTTTTTTATAAACAGGTATACATATTATTTTCAGTACATCAGATACATCAAATAACATGGAACTAAAAACATCTATTGTCATTTAATCAAGCAAAACTTTACTTTGCAATTTGGTATTACGGGCTACAAACTTTTAAGCCCATGTTCTGTGTACATAACTATTTTGGTTGAATCGAAAAGTTAAGTAAAAGCTAGTTAATGTATCTACATGGAAACAGCGCGTGATAGATTTTATATTTAATATTCGTTGCAAACGTATTATATACATTTTATTTTGAGTTTAATATATTATATTATTTATGAACATTATCAAAAATAACTAAAATATTTCTATCAAAGTAAACCTGAATAGCATCGCTCACTTAAGTAAATACCGCAAGAGGTGGCGAACGCCGAGCGGTATTAACAGATTGTTCGTAGTTCTAACAATAATTATAAGGAGAACGTTGTTATCGAGTAAATTGTTAAACTTTACCTGCATCTTGCGGCTACATCGAAACAAAGCAGAACTATTTGCCCCGAAATAAACGATTTCCGATGAACACTGCAGCCGAACCGACCGCTGTTTTCAATTCCAGATTTCGTTCACTAAAACAACAGAAGCAACTGAATTCACAGCCTAAAGTTTTACCATTTACGCTGATTCATAACTGTTACAGAACCTTAAATTGGAATTTCTCTGGTTTTTTGATAATAAATAAGTTGAACGACGATAGCACTTGCTTTAGTTGGTATCTTCTATCCGATACTATTCCAAAACATAAACCGTTATATTTTGTTCCATAAAAATCCTCGGTACACCACGAAAAAATTCTACTGACTGGAGAATATACCTAGTCATAGTATTGGGAACGGTGGTACTGATTTTAATTATGCTTACTTAATAGATTTGGCACGGCTGTGAATCAGTATATTAAAACAACAAAACATTATCGAAATCGAGTATTTACTAATACTTTACTGTCAACTACTCAAGCTACTGAAAACGGATCGTCTTCGTCTCAGCAGTAGTACATCCACAGTTGAACATAGGTCTCCCGCGTGGACAACACACCACACATACCGGTTGGAACCGATGCAGCCGGGTACTATTGGTTAAATATGTTGTTATCAATACTAATGAGAATGAAACAAGTGTACATGTTTAACAATGATTAAAAAGAAGTTTCATCAAAAGTCACATAACAAAGTATAAGTTATAATAATTACACAACACAACGTTTACACATCTAAAAAGAAGACGGTGAAGACATTTTTCTAACCAATAAAAGGTACAAATGTCGCTGAGTGTTCACAAGGGGTGAGTTGTCAACAAAGATGCAGTGAGCGGTGTCTTGCGGTAATGCCGGTCGTACGTGCGCCCTAATCACCCTCTTTAAACGGAAACTCACGGGTCTTGCCGAGAGAAAACGCTTATTTTAATTCCCCACAAATGCCCTCCTAATTTGAGTCGTGTTATGTTTAATTGTGCGGATTACAACACAGTCACAAAGATGATTGCCAATTATCTTAGATACGATTTGTAACTTCGTTTCATTTGAAGTATAGGTATATTGCAGTATGTGATTTGTTTTTTGGTTTCGTCATTTGTAGACGATATAAATCATGGGGCCGTTATAGGCAACATATTATATCTCCTAATAATTCTACTTTGAGAAAGAAGTGACTTCACGTAAAAAAAATATTATACCCATATTTTTTAATAAGGTTTATTTAGGAATAAAGCTATGTAAATCTATTTATGTAGGTACTTTATATAGTATTATATTTAGAGATATAATACTTATAAAGTACAAAGGTACATTACAATGATTTGTGTGCATAATTACAAAAGGAAAAACTAGTAGGTGTCGCAAATTAAAAGAAGTTCTTATGAAGAAGTTAAAGCGCATACTGCCCTACTTTTCGTCGTTAGCTCAGAAATGTTAGCCGTACTTTTACAGAAACTAAGGGTTATCTCTCGACCGGGACTAGATGGGGTAAGTTTTTCTTTTACGTGCTACGTAATAAACGCCTCGTATAAAGCTTTTTTTAAATTAATACGGCGTATTCATCATAACGCTACTTACTGATTTAATAATATAAAAATGTGCTAGCGAATATTATCTATCCCAAACATAAATTTCGCTAGTCTTATTGACCGCGTAAATACACAATACATAATTTGCAATAAAAGTGAAGTCACATAAATAATGCATGCCTGTAATGGATTATTTGTATTCGAAATATGTTCATTGTCGAACGTGCTCCAACTGTTAATAATGCTTCCGAGTAAACTCTGTTTTCGATTACGAGATTCCGTCGTATGTGGCAAAAGGCAGCAAATCGACGAATCCTTTAGACACAGCGATAAAGCGAGTAAGAATTAATTTGCATCACTATAGTATAATTTTTAATGGAATGCATTAATGATGAGAGCGATCGTTCTGCTAAGCGAAAGAGTACTTTTAGGTGTTTTATTTTTTCGCAAAAAGTGGGCATCGACATCCGCTGAAATACTCTGGATGGCCACTTAACTCGTCTATATGTGTACACGTTTTTATAGCTTACTGTGTGTAATTAACATGTTTCCTATTGGATTTAATATAATATTTTAAGTAATAATTTTCAAACTATGTACATGTGTAAGAACTAACACATGTTGAATGGGAATGTAAGAACCGTTTAGTTGCAAATACTATTAGAATATGAAAACGAATTGAAATACTAATAGATAACAAATAAAGACAGTGGTTATAGAGTTATTTTTCAAAAAAGATTTCGATATACTTATGAATTATGTGAACATTTGAAAGTCATGGTTTACGAATAATTTTAAAAAATTAAGTTACTACATATAATAGTATATAACATGTCATACTTACAAAATTCTCATAGATATGTATTGTAACTTTTTCACAGCGACTTATGTTCATTCTACAATTTTAGATAGTAAGTAAAATATTGATAAGCCAAATCATTTTTATCCACGTACATAGGAACACCAAAAAAGTTTGATTTCTTTTAAATTAATGCCTGGCTGCAATACAGAGTCGTTTATTTAGCGTCTGTGTATTGTATTGATGAATACCAAAACTATTTGTTATGTATTCACAATAAAACCATGTTGGTAGGTTATTTTATAATCTCTTGATCATTTATTTTATTACGAGTACCTGTTGGTTGCAAAAACGTATATATAAACTGTCGAATCGTCACTCATTACCTAATTTATTTGTGAAATGAAAACAATCTATATCCAGGCAGACGTGCTATAATGGCCACATCGTCGCTTATCAATATTCCAGCAATTGCGGTCTTACGCTTGAATAATTTTAATATAAATGTTAATAGCAAACACGAGTTATTTTGAATTAATTTACAATCATATTATATTTTTAGACAAACATTTGAGTAACGAATACGAGTTACAACGTAATAATTGCGGTACAATATAATAAGCTTGTTTTCATTGAAATTGAGGTCAAAGTTGACAATAGCGGGGTAAGCGAGGCTTGTATGATGGAATTGCAGAGGAACGCGATATGCGATGATTAGCTCCGCGCCGCCGTCGCCTGTCGCCTCCCCCGGGCGCGAATCCAATTTACCAACTTGTACCTGTTATTGTATCGTTCATCCCTACAATAAATATCTGCGGCTTGCCCCCAAATATAATGAATTTGTACTACTTGCCTTGAAATCGTGCATCATGTACTTCAATTAGTAATTCTAGATAATATACCTCTATAATTGATGATGGCTTTTGTATTTCATTATTATTTAAAATTAAACTCTTCAATAATAAAATTACCATTAAATAATGAAATATGAAATCAATAAATGAAAGAATTTGCTTGTGTAAGATTTTAATATCTATAAAATTATATGAAAATGATCTTTCTTAATTCCGTGAATAAGTACCTATGTACTTACGATTGCTACTTGTGTTTTGATTAAAATTAATAAGCTTCTTATTTATCTATCGGAGCCCAAGGTCAAGTCTTCACAAAATTACGATGGACGTAACAGATTTAGATTGACATTTCTAAGAAAATTCAATCAATGCTTAATCAAAATAAATATTGGCTTTAGTTTAGATGTAACAAGGAAAAGTTACATCTATTTTATCAGATAACTTAGATACAACATACATACATAACATTCAATGAGTTATACATATATGAGAGACTACTTATCTAGGTACTACCTACTCGAGTTTTCGACATGAACTGATACAGAAATTTCGATAATAATTCAGCACATTACTTGAAAGCCGTTAGCTTAGTATGAAAATAAATAAATCCTTTTGTTTTTTAAACATTAAATATACTTAAAATCATATGCCAGTAATGTACAATAAATTATAAACGAGAAAGGCAACTATACTTACTTTAACATAAACTTTACAATTCATATTATTTAAGGTAACATGCTGCAAACATAATTTAAGAACCTTATTTACTTTTATTTATTTCACGATCTACAGGGAGAAGTTAAGTTGCGTTAAAAATAAATCCTTACTAAGGAACAATTCGCTTTGTTAAGAAAACTTTGTCATTCTAACGATGTTCCTTCTTAGCTCCAAAACTGGCTTATTTATTTCACAAATTGCCTTATACTTTAAGATAAAGTTGGATTACGAAGCTCCCTTCGTCGTAATGTTAAATGGCAAATGCTTATGAAATGGAAATAATAAGTGCACCTAAAGCTTGTTTTTGGTATGTAAATGATAGCGTATTTTATTTGTTTGTGTTAGTAACAAATGTTAGTGCTATCAGTTAAAGTAGGCATGAATTTACGAGGACTAATAATTGGTCCTAATTTTAAGTTATAATAATTATAACTGTATGTTATAGTTATAACTATAACACACAATTATATTTATTATAATTGAAAGGTGTCTTCTTAATCGACTAATGGTGTTTAGAAGTTTACTGAAATTATAATTTTATTTTTGAAAGCAAATTTGACATCTACATGAATTTTAATTCATGTAGTTTTTTTTCCATCACTGGGATTTATCCCAATATCATTAAATTGAAAAATATACGTTTTTAGGTAACTGCCTTTGATCTGTTATCCTACAAATGTGTGTTGAGTCAAGCGATAGGTTAATATGTATCATATCCCTGCTTTTGACAGCTGTCGATTCATTGTAGGTATCTATACATTACAAAGTTAGAAATTCTCAATCAATATTCTCAATATTGTAAATACTATATCGAAATCGCTTAGGGCATATACAAATATCAAATTATAGTATAAAATTGGCATATCTTCCAAGAAAAGTGTCTATTTAAAACAAAGATAAAAGAAATAAAAATAGGTTTTCTAGGAAAATGAGTATTAGTTGCCCATTTTTTGAAGATATGTAAATAATTATAAACATAAAATAAGTTGTGGGTGTAAGAGAGTGACAGATAACATATAAATTAAGTGAATGATCAATAGAAGTTTAATTTAAACTGAAGGGAATCATTTGTATCCGAGCATTCGTCGACGCTATCGATCTGCAAATCTTGGAAACGTTACGAATTTTAACAGACTCTTAGCTTATTTATGTAAGAAAGTACAACAATTGGAGGAAAATTCTTTTTAAAAATACCAGTTTAAATTTACCGGTTGATAAATTTTGAAATAAAATTAATTTAAATCCTTGAATTCAATTAAATTCAGTAAAATAACTTCATGTAAAAGTAAATCATTTGTTTCTAATTTTAATTATCTTCTATATCTTCAAACTTTTAACTAATTAATTCATTAGGTTCCTAAATCAAAACTCTCTCTCAATAGGTGTTTTTAAAGCACAATAGGATATAAATTAGCTTTCCTCGTTTTGTCCTTTCGACCTTATTTCGAGAAGTTTAACTGAGTTCCGTAATTATGGATCATTAACGGAAAAGCGGAATGTACTGACGCACAGCAAGGTTATTCTGAAGTAAATTTTCATGAATCTTAACAGCTGAATTTCGCAGCGAGGTGTCATGTTAGCATGCACAAAACTCAAAAGAACCTGTAGTACTGATTATAAAGTTTAGCTTGTAATAACATAATTATTTATTTGGTTGTATATTATTATTCTTTAACTAATCATTTACTTTTGTATACTTCAACCCTAATTACTTCATTATAATTTGTTATTTTTTTAATAAATAATTAACACAAATTTGTTTTACAAAAATTTCAGTCTTACCTCCTGGTAAGTAATTCATTATAGATAAAATAATTCTCAGAAGTTCACAGAAATTTTATTGTGTCGAAATAAAATAATAACTCAATTTTTTATGTATCCTATATACTGATGTTTAGGTATAGTATTAAAAAATATTTTCTTTATTTTACTGACAGCTTAAATTTTTGGATTAGTGAATAAACATCCAATCAAACTCTTAAATATTTATTTAAAAACAGACTAATGAAACAAAATCTACAATTCCCACATTACCTTAGCAGTAAACAAGTTTATACAATACCAAGCTTAGGTGGCGTCAATAAGCCTTCGAGTTAAAAGTAAAGTGACTACATCTTACGCACGATTTTGGATGTCGAGTTTGGCATTCCATAGAATAGCCTTGCAGATTTTGCTTAATCAAAGAGAGAGGGTTTAATGGCGGCGTTCAGAACTAACGAACGGCTGACACAGTACTCCCGGCCTACAAAAGCTGCACCCCTGTAGTGTAAAGCGATTATTCATGTTTTGAAAATTTCACCATCTTGAAAATAAATGCTTTAAATCGGTGCCTCTAGCGTATTGTATAGGCCTACGAGCTTAAACATTTCAAATATAATTATGCTTTAAAATAGCAAATTATATTTAGAAGTTTATGATTTTTAAATATTACTAGCTGTTGCTCGCGACTACGTCCCCGTCGGATCTATTTCTATTATTATGTTATAGTGAGTCAATCTTAAAAGTTAGACATATAGTGTAGCGAACTTTTTTTTAGATTATTTAAAGAGGAATAATTCTTTCATTCATATTTTTTGGTATCTTGAACCGTTTTCGCACCGCACGCAAAGGAAGCCTTCGAAGATGAATAATTTTCCCCGTTTTTTCCACATTTTCCATTATATCTTCGCTCCTATTTGTCGCAGCGTGATGTTATGTAGCCTAAAGCCTTCCTCGATAAATTTTCTATTCAATAAAAAAATAATTTTTCAATTCGAACCAGTAGTTCCTGAGATTAACGCGTTCAAACAAACAAACAAACAAACTCTTCAGCTTTATATATTAGTATAGATAATAATTAATAGATCACATCTTCGTCAGGATAACATCGATTTCAATATTATAAAGAGATATATGGGTGAATAAACACCAATTGTAATAAGTCATTTTCATATATGATTATATTTATATACCTAATCGATATTGTTATAAGCTTTTTGCAGTATAATCCCTAAACAATTTGTAAAATAATTTTCAATATAATATAAAGTGAATGCGGTGTTATTCCTGGCAATATATCTGCGTCGGCTTATCGCTTAATGTGATTGATGGATGTTTTTCTTATGCTGTATCAATGGGAAATTACTTATTTTTGTTTGTAATAGTAAGCCTATAAATCTTTATGCGATGGACTTTTGATCACATTTATATCAATTTAGAAGTAACTGTAGCTTATGGCTGTTAATGCCTGAATTTTTTTTGTATTGAACGAATGTTAGTTAATATATAAATTATGAACAAAAAGAACAATGTACACAAAAATATTGCTTAGGAATGTTAATTAAACAGACGCAGTAGTGTTAAGCCTTTTCAGAACGGAAAATATAGGTTTATAATTAGCCAAATAAAAGTATTTTTTAAATATCAACAATATTTATTCTATTTTATTTATACAATACATTTTTGTAACTATTTTTCTATTATGTACATTCTTTATAACTGTAATAAATAATTTAGAAATGTAATATCCGATATATATTTTTCATATAGAACCTAACAACGCATACAATACGTAATGCTTTCCGTTTATGTATTATGTTACATTTCCTCATTTCTATTTTCACATATTGTCACTATGTATGACATACATACGATCCCTTTGTACGTGATTCGGTACATTCCAGACCAGACGATCGTGCTTAGAATGTCGTGAAGGTAACGTAAAGACAAGTTGACACGAAATGTAAACAATGATCCCCATTGCATTTATGCTGCCTACCCTCCTCATATTAAAATTGAACTACCACTATATTATGTCAAGCAAAATCGTTTTATTTACAACTATCGTATATATTTTTACTTGGGGTACGACAGCGGGTTCGACGTCTAAAGTAATACATGTACCTACGTCATTCACTCTTTACGTTAGAATATAAAACATCTATTTCTATTTATAGAGCATCTTCTTTGGACATAAAATAATTATTCATAAAATAACACTATAGATAAGTCAGTCTTATTAGATTTACTTTACTAAGATATATCTGATGTTTCTGTTGTTACACAATACAAATGATAATCATAAATAAATAGCAGGCATCAGAATTTGCTATTATATCGGGAGTTTAATTCGTATTTGAGTTACGTGACAATACATCCAATACGTTAAACATATCATTACGATGATGAAATTTGGCCGTCGATACATTTTAATTTATAAAAAAAATTAAATGAACCTCCATGTTCTAGATATGTATCACATATATTTATACAACCTTAGAATTAATAATTTTTAATTTTAGAACACGAGAGATATCCTTCTAAGATATCTACCGAACAAAAGAAATGCATATTAAAATTAAAATTTTTGTATAGTAAATAGGAGTCATTGAGCCTGAAACAAAAAAAAATTGTTTATTTTTATAATTTGTTATGAACATAAATGATTAATAATAGATAGCTAATAGATACTATAGCTACATACCTTTAGCACTATTACGAACGCCAAGTACTGATGCAACTTCTGGTTGTTCCATATCGAAAATCAGTTCAGCTCGCGCCGCGTACAGGTTGTATATACTGGCTATACACGTAAGTCGGAGACTGCCACCCTCGAACATCTCGTGCCGAACTACGAGCAAAACTTCCCCCACAGACGGCATCCTGTTGTCCGGCCCCGACCTTTCAAACACTTGTTTCACTTCTTTGGAAGGCCGTCGGATATCCTCTTTGTGCAAGTTTATATACGATTCGTCCAAATACTGAATGTTGTTGTCATCGCTGAACACATTGATATTCATTTCCTCTTCTGGCGCCATCGTCGTGGTAGTCTCACTTTTCACTGGATCCCACTTGAACCACTCTGGAAGCTCGTGCACGAACGACTCCATATCGATCTGTAATTGAATTTGATGGAAAATGAGCGAACCTTTAGAGAATTATATTTATACAAGAAATATTGCTGACGCGATCCGTGATAGATAATGCAAGGATCGCTAAAAGCTAATGTAGCTCCGAGTTGCTTCGTGATTAATGATTGGTAGTAGCCAGCGACACAAAAACTATGGCGGCGTCAGAGTAAAATAGATAGAGAGCAGCATTGTTCTTTAATAAAAGCCCTGACTGGACATTGTATAAAATCCTTTACATACTGCGTTGGTATAATATATAATGCTGAACACATTAACAGTACTCATAATTAAAAACCCCAGTTATCTTTCATTGCAAGAGAATTTATCGAAATGATTATGAAAACGTTTTGTAATTTAAATTCGTAAATAGCATTATTGTCCAAATATCTGCGGTTGCGGTTTATTGATTTTACTGGTTGTACAATAAATTCTTCGATGCAATGACACGAACCAGTATCTCTGGAGAAATATTAAATTTCTGTTGGTAGTAATTTTCATGCGTAGGATTGCAATGTTTATAATATTTTATAAAATAACACAAAAGTTTTAAGAGTAAAATTTTAAAATAAATAATACTTTTAAAATAATGCTTAAATTAGTAGTCTAGTTTTTGTTCTCTAATTAATAGAATATCCTAAGAGCTGATAAATTATTCAGATAAGGTTCGACTTATATTTTTCTAATAATTAATTTTATTAAGAAGAAAGCATGGTCCAAGATGTAGGTAGATAATACTTGCTAATGTATTTCTTATTTAATTATTTAAATGGATGATTTTGGATGGATGTAATTAACAAACCCCATTAAATATCAGCTTTGCTAAGGGCGGTACTTAATCTAATCATACTATAAAGGATTTTAGTTGTTAGTTGTTACCTCACGACCATTTAATGCGAAGGTGAGATTAGCGGGCGGGTGTGCGGGCGGCGACGCGCACGTGGCGCGCAGCGCGGAGCCCACGCCGTACCACGACCGGTCTGACACCAGCTTTGGACCCCATTCCGGAGTTTCTACCAACAATCATTTTATTTTCTATAGTTTTTAGTTGCGATTAGAATGTACGTGTATGTATATAAGTATATTAAACTCTTGCTTTTCATCTTTCTTTTGTGGTTGCCTGGAAGAGATCACTGAGTGATAAGGCCGCCAGTTAACATTAAAAATTTTACTGTAATTTCAAATATCTGTACCTAATGTTTTAACGAGGTGTAATAAATAATAAAAAATAATAACTTTCCATGCGATACAGAATATGAAAAGTAGCAGACACCAACCTTTTAATAACAATGAAGTGATTGTGTAGTGAATCATATGATTACGCAACTGCCCAAGGAAAATATTACACAACGTCTTAGTACCTAACTCCTAAAAAAATATGGAATTACGAACGCTACTCTCTCATAAAAATAAGCAAGGTTGTAAAAATAAAAACTTATAACAAGATTCTTTAAAATATTACTCGCAAAATTGAGTGTATGCAAAAGTGTTACCCGTGAAGACCGTCTTGAGGTCATAAATTTACGAGTTAATAAAATGGAGACAATTTTATCGAAGGCAAGAATATATGAAACTTAATAAATGTTAGTGTAAAATTGAAACTCCACCTGCGTTCCAAGTCGGACCCAGACTATAGTTCATACTTAACCAAGAGTAATATTTTTCACCCATCGCATATCCAGCTCACAAGTTACAGGAAAAGAACACATATAAAAATAAGTGTACATTTTCGAAGCTGTGTTTGAAATATAGATATGTATTCTTAGTTAAGTAAAGATACTCAGGATTTCATTATATTTTATTACTAGAGCACTGGTATGTAATCTAGAATAGAGGTCAGGTATCTCAACGATCAAACAGTTTATGGGATTAGTTATCTTACCCTATTGTATAACAAACTTGTATAATTATCTTGCGTCAAACAGTAGTATCATCAGGGTACATTCTAGACTTAGTATGTTTTGCTACGGTAGGGATCCACTTAAACATTAATCATCAGTTTCATAACAAGATAAATCTGATCCTCAAGTTTCGAATATGCACGAACAAACGTAAATATTTATACGATAATTATAAATACGTAAATATTATAAATACGATCATTAAACTCTACAGTTTGAGTATGAATCTATATTCATACAATAAGTTAAATAAAACTTATATACAGAAATGTTACCAATATAAACTCGTCTAATAACTTGTATGATGTCGACATCGTTCTAAGAAACGAGCACAAATTCTCTTTCTTATAATAAACCCAAGGGTGTATTTTTATTTGCAATTCCTGAACGGAAGTGAATTTTATAAGCTATTGAAATAATACGGGGCGTCGTTTTATATGGCACGTAGTCTTATGCTATTTGGTTTATTTCTAGCGGTAGAGACTCGTCTACTGCAGGGTATTCACAACAACAGCTATTCAACAAATGCAATACACGAGCCTTTTATTGTACTAATGTTTAGTAAAACGGTGCCTTGTATGCATTGTTTGACTGAATACGGGTACTTTTTACTTTCGGATTTAAGTGTCAACTAAGTATGCATAGAGAACATTCATGCTTAGTTATTCAACAGAGTAACAATTGTAACATTTTACACAATTTTACATCTCTAAAGACTTATGCTTTGACAATTGGATAATTGTATATATTGAACCGTCGACTACAAACATTGATAAATAATTTTAAAATAAGAAAACATCGTCTCAGTGCCTTTTTAACCGACTTCAAAAAAAGGAGGAGGTTCTCAACTCGTCTGTATGTATAATATTTTTTTTTATGTATGTTCACCGATAACTTCGTCGTTTATGAACCGATTTTGATGATTCTTTTTTTGTTGGAAAGGAGATGTCTTCAAGGTGGTCCCATTTTAAGGAAGTCAGGATCTGATGATGGGAAACCAGAGAAATCGAGGGGAACTTTCAATAATTGTATGGGCGACTAGTGCGTTTATAAGTTTTTCAATAAGTATCTTATATAAACACTTTAATTTTAATAGTCTGGAGTGGGTCTGATGATGGAGCCAAGGTACAGTCGAGGGAAATCCTCAACGATTTACAGTAGCTACCTTGTGTTTGGGCTTGATTATTTTGTATTGATAAGGACTTTATATCTAGATGGGTTGTGACTACCATAAGGGGTCTGATGCTGAAGACGTGGGAAAGCATAAAGAACTCCTCAACGACTTCCAAATTATAAAATAACTATTGAATCATTTCTATATACTAAATGAAAATGCGTATTACTTTGTGGGAAGCAAATTTATTTTTTGCTTTTTAGTTTGAAGTCGCTCGTTAGTTCGGGGGATTAAGTGCTTGTATTGCTGTCGAGTATTTCATGTGCACTGTGTTTACCGCGCATTATATGTTATTAACAATACATTATACTGGTTAAGCACACCTGAGGATTTAATTACA